>PVIA01014098.1:0-28659 GCA_004024845.1 Tonatia bakeri
CACCCCAGGTCTCACCAAGGGTCACACCAAACTTCTGGTGAGACTTTAGAGCAGTGAATATGGACCAGCTCCAGTCTCCTCTTGTGTGAATTACTCTTCAAGCCTTTATTTCATTTAAGTCCACATATCCCTTAATGTCCCTGGCCACGTGCCACACCATATCTTACCCCCACCCCCTACACGACCACTTCTGTCTCTAAGCTGTGCTATGAACTCCCCTCCCCAAATTAGAAGCCCAAGCAGGAAACCCAAGACCAGGTCTTTTGGGGTTATTACTACCATTATCATCCTGACCATGATTCCATATTTCACACGGACCTACAACTCCCCCCTGGTCCATACATTCTCCTCTACCTTTTGGAGAAATCTCCATCCTGAACTCCTCCTTGGCGTTGCAGATGTCCTTGAACTACTCTCTGAAACAATACCATTAACAGGCCAAAAATAAACTTCCTGATGTCACCAATGAAAGCTACTCTTCCTATTGTGGATTTCACCATCTCAGTTGATGGTGCTTCCAAACCTCCAGCTGCTAAACAACACCAAATGTTGTAGTCAGCCCCCACTCCTACCTTTCTTTCTCTGAAACTCAAAATTAGAAAATCCAGGCAGCCACACCTAAACATCCATCCAAATGTTTCTCCCACCTACATTGCCCCATTTTGGTCTTTCACACTAACCCAGATTATACAACCAGCCTCCTCCCAGGTCCTTCTACCACCTCCCTCACAACTACTGTTCTCCATGCTGCAGCCACAGCAAATCTGCTGAGATGTGGGTCAGATCACCTGCCTCTACTGCTCCACATTTTCCATTGCTCCCATCGCCTGCAGAACAGACAGCCAACTTGTCACAGACCTGCTCTAGACCTAACTCCTGTCCCACTGGTCCCAGATCCTATAAGAAGGGGTACATGCAGATCCCTGAACCAGTTCAGCCTCAGCTACGAGCCTTTGCACATTCTGGTACCTATGCCTGGGAGGACCTCCAACATCTCATTTCACTAGTTGCCAAACATAGGAACCACTTCACATAACCCTATACCTGGACCTAGACCCCTGGGCTTGGTGTCTGTTCAAGGTCTCCAGGCCCAAGGGCTGGAAGAGTGGCACACAGTCCAGGACACCTCTCTTTCATGATCTTAAGAGTGGGAAGCCATGGAATAAGCTCCACAAACCAGGACCCTAAGCGATTCTGGAGTGGCAGGAATCTGTGGAAAGAGAGGTCTGCTGAGAGCCTGGCCACCACTGCCAGGACCCACGGTCTCGGGCCACTAAGTGCTCTTGTCTGGCCCAGGGCCAGGTTTGACTGCACTACCTCAGGGCCTCCGTCCTCAGTGCAAAGTCTGCCAGTCACGTCACCTTTTACAGGATTAATCTTCCTGTCCCCAAATGCTATCACCTCTTCTGGTCTCTCCTTCCTCTCAACAGTGTTTGGAAAACATTACAACCTGACCACAATTCCTCTCTACTCAGTAGTCGGCGTATGTGGTCCAGAGAATACATGGTAAATTCAAACAGGATCAGGTACTACCCAGGGGCCCTGATCCCTCTTTTATTCACAACCCTCCAGAGCCTCCACTTCTGGAGAATGAAAGTAAAACTCCTTACGCAGTACGTCGCCTCAGCTTCTCTGTCGCCTTTAGACACAAAACAGAGCACAGATTATCGGACCGGACCCTGCGCGTCACGGGGACACGGTGGCCCCTCAGTTCGTCACCCTCTCCACCCCGTCACACCCTGTGTGCCCCCGAGAGCGCTTCTCAGTCCCGGACCAGGGGCCTGGGCTGCAGGACGTGACTGGAACCTGACCCCTAGGCTGCAGGGCTCGGTGGGCTGAGGGGGAGGGCCCGGGGGCCCAGCACTCACCTCAGCCCGGCGCCTCTGCGCGGCCGAGGCCTGCGGACTCTGTGGGCTGAGTTGAGGCTGCGAGGGTCTGAGGCCCCGATCCAGCCCGACGCAGGTCAAGCTTCGGACGCACCCCTGCACAGCGGGGACCACTCCTCTGGCGCCTCTTCCGTGGCGACCTGGACTTTGAAGGTTCTCACTCCGTGAGCCCAGCCGAGAAGCCAAAGCGACCACCAAGAGGTGGACGCGTGTGTCACGCAGGAACCCCAGGATCCGCGTGGCAATGCGGGTTTGAGGCTTTCCCTAGCTCCACTCCGCCATTGTTGGGCGCATTGCGCCCTGGGTAATGTAGTTTCCTCCACTGTTCAGGGTGGTAGAGTTCCAGTCGCGCACTTCGAGGATTAAAGCATTGAGTGAGGCAGCAGCCCAGGCCAGGTGACTTAGTTGGGTAGAGCGCCCTCGCCCATATGCCACCATTCACCCATAGGGGAACATAGGAGTGTCAACCAATGAATGCATAAATTAGTGGAACACCAGGGTGATGTTTCTCCCCACCTCTCTAAAATAAGTAAATAAATGTATTTTTTAAGGATTTTATTTATTTATTTTTTAGAGAGGGGGAGGGAGAAAGAGAGGGAGAGAAACATTAACGCGTGGTTGCCTCTCGCTAGCCCCCTACTGGAGACCTGGCCCACAACCCAAGCATGTGTCCTGACTGGGAATTGAACCATGGACTCTTTGGTTTGCAAGGCGGCATTCAATCTGCTGAGCTACACCAGCGCAATAGTAGGACAATAGTATCAGCTGAATGCAGGCTGGAACAGCAGTACCACATTGTTTACTGTGGCCACACCACCACGTGTGGATGTTGTTGGTAATAAGATGCAGAGAGCACTGTAAGAAGGTAATGAGTTTCAGGCATACTGTCCTTAAGAAGACAAGATGGGTGGTCTCCAATGCAAAGTGAGTGACTGAATCTTGATCGCAGCACTTCCTATTTTCTGTTAGAACGGGGAAGGGAAGGAAGGTGGGTCCAATGGAGGTTAGCTGTCTATTTGGAGCTCTTCATTATTTTACCTGAATTGTAGTCCTCTCATTACAACAGTGCAAGGAAAAGCAGGAACGTTTACAGATTTCAAAGGAAGAATCAGACCTGCCCTCACACATCTTTAACATATTTTATGTTGCCACCGATCCTTGACCATTGAATGTTTCATCATCTGTGCTTACTTTTCTCCATTTTCCATAGAACTTTATACTAATTAACTAAATTTAATAACTTGGTTTTATGTAATGCTGTCTCTCCATTAGAAGCTAGATTACATGTCTTACATAATAATGGTGCAGTACAGCTACCAAAGTGCCCAAAGATGTAAGAACCTCAATAACTCTTTGGGGCAAGACTTACTGAATGACATCGCAGATATCTGTTCATTTGAAACACCCAGCTACCCTTTCTATTCATCTCTTTTTATCTCTTTTTCTATCTCATGTTCTGCTATACCTTCTATTCTAGTACTCTGGAAAGGAATGATATTTTGAGACAAACTTTCAAAATAATTAATAAACCTGGATAGCAAGGAGCTGTCGCATTCTCACTTATTACATCCCAGTGTTTTCAGGCCTTCTCTGTGTTCCCTGAGATTTTTAAAAAAATGTTTTACAGGTAGGTTGTTCCTTAGCCATTTCAGCAGTTGTCAACACAAAACTTTTTAATTAACATTAATTGCTTTCAGTAATTCGTACAATCTGCAAATGTTTTTCAAACATCATCTCAACTCCGCATGCAAGTATTGTCACTGAAATTACAGGTAATATGATAATCATTTTACACCAAGATGACATCATGATGTCCCAAACCATTATCTCAGGTTCAGATGGCCCTTTCCACACCTACACAGGTGCTGCCCTGGCACCCACTGTCTTTTTTTTTTCTTATTTGACACCTGCTGACTTGACTGCAAATATCATTTGGAAAGTGTCTACATTTTTAGATGGGTATCGGATCCATTTACTTATATTACTGAAATCCAGTAAAAAAGACAAACATAAATTTCTCTATGTTCTGGAATTGAGACAAAATGATATTTTTTAAAATATTTTATTTATCTTTTAGGAGGGGAAAGAAGAAACATCGATTGGTTACTGGTTGCCTCTATCATGCGCTGAAATGGGAACCTGACCAGCAACCCAGGCATGTGCCCTGACTGGGAATCAAACAGTTGACTTTCTGGTTTGCAGGCTGGTCAATCCACTAAGCCACACCAGCTAGAACCACAAATACATTTTGTATATGCTAAGGAATGATGCTTCCTGAGAATATCTGATATATCCTACCCCTTTGCCCAACTGTTTTAGGCCTGCCCCAAACCTCATCTCTGCTCACAGTTAACTTCACTCTGCAGATACCTGCCGCACAATTAGATGCAATTAGATGCTGCTGCTGCTGAGTTGCCTGGAGTCTCAGCACGAGGGCTGACATGAGTGTTTGGTTTTGGTCTATTTAATAATGAAAAGGATTTGAGAGAGCCATCAATCTGTTATCCCACTTACTTATGCACTCATTGAGTCTCATATGTGTTCTGACCTGGGATTGAACCCACAGCTTTAGGGTATCTAGACAACGCTCTAAACAACTGTGCTGTCCAGTGAGGGCTGGTTTTGATGTGTCTGGTTGTGAGGTTATTGTGCCGTTCTCTGTAAAGATCCAGATCTAAAATTTCTGTCATCAGAAGTCTTACCATTTACCTCCTGTTTAGACACCTGAGGGCCTAATCATTTCCTCACTTAAGAAAATGAAACGCTCATTTAAAGAACATAAAGCCTAATGCTGGTGGGTTTGGAGAAAAAAAAAGGAATAGTAACAATCTCAGTAGTCTTAAGATAGTATTATCTAGTGTGAAATATAATCAGATATTAATTGGTCTACTGAAATTTGTCTCTCTACCCTCTCAGATGTGTTTATTAAATTAGAAAGATAAGAATAAAATAAAATTCTGACTAGAGAATTTGTTTCATGGCCAGGTGCATGTCCCTTCAAGAGCAGGAGCCACTTAATTCAGATCCCGCCTTTGTTGCCCTGAAATCCCATGATGAAGGGAATATTGTGATCCTTTCCTGTCCTGTATCTCTGAAGTCTTTAAGAGATGATCGATATCCACAGCATTTTGGAGACTTACAGGATCGTATAGCAGACAAGTTAAGCAAATTTTATTAATTCCCACACCACATCTTTTTACCTGTTTTAAATTTAAATATTTCATGTCTCACTCAAAAGATTCTAAATCTTTCCTTTTCCCTCACTTTCTGTCCTAATTCTGTTACATATTTTATTCCATTCTTTATGCCCAAAACTTCTTTTTCAAACTTAAGTGTTTTTCAAATTTAAAAAATTAAATTTAAAAACTAAATTTCACTGTGAAATCTTAATAAATCAAGGTGTATATACATTTAAGGGCAGAATGTTTTAAAAGCATTTAATTTACTTAATCCTAAATTGCACAATCAGTCTGAAAAACAAGATTAGAAAATATAGAGAATGACAGTGGTAGATACCCAACATCTATTCTCAGCCCAACACAACATTGGCAACTTTTAAAACTAATTCAAGTTTCTGAGTTCAAAACATGATTTATTAAATAATTAAATCCAGAGCCAAATAAAATTCATCCTTTCACAAAAAAAACAGAATATATCATATAAGGTTTTTTGTCTTTAGCACTCCAAACAATTTTCAAGAAATTCCAAGTTAGCAGCAGATAAATCTAAAGCTTTAGAATTTACAACACATAAGGCACGTATACTCTTTGGGGGTATTGAATATGTTATAATGTGCTTTACACATAGAACATACTCAGTGAATGTGGGGAGAGGTTGTTTCCTTGCTTTTTATTTTGCTTTATCTTATAGCAAGTTAGTTTTAGAAACCTTTGTTTAAAAAATCAGCACACTGTCAACTTAAATTGGTTGCAATTAGTATAAATAATAGTCTCTAAAGTTGATTCCTTAGTTGAAAAATTTACTTAGATTTCATACTTTTATTAATAAAAATGATGATAAATTTTATTCTTCATTAAGTGCCTTCTATTACCCCGTCCAAATATCCTGCAAGTTGTAAATCATTTTTTATTAAAATGCAATATTATTTATTTATTTTTAGAGAGCAGAAGGGAAGGAGAAAGAGAGGGAAAGAAACTTTGATATATGAGATACATTGACCAGTTGCTTGTTCCATGACCCCAACTGGGGACCTCGCCCACAACCCAGGTATGTACCCTGACCAGGAGTTGAACCAGCAACCTTTCAGTTCTCAGGCCAGCACTCAATACACTGAGCACCAGCCAAGGCCGAAGTCACACTTTTAAAAAACAATGTTTTAAATTTGCAATTTCCCAGTCATTCTACTGTTTTATTATTGATGTTTTTGAAGTTTTTATTTGTTGCTACTGTATCAGTATGATAGAAATAAAATATAGTTGTGTTCTACTGGAATATCTTACATTCTCCATGTTCAGTGACATCAATTTGGCAGTTTCAAACTGACCATGATGAGGATATTTACACCAGGGAATTTGACAAAAGATTACAAACCTAGACTTGACAATGTAGTATGGAATGTTTAGACTTAAAAAAGTGGTGGGTAATACATTAAAATTGTAGGTTAAACTTCTAAGTGTATGGTACAAGTGGGCTTAAGTTGTATATAAATATAAATTTGAGAAAAACAATACTCCTTCCAGTACTCAAAAATAATTGCTCCATATGACAAAGAAGTCACTCGGGTCATTGGGAAATGAATGAAATTCCAACATATGTCTTTGTTGCTTCACTGTGTCCTATTGGTTAAAATAATAAATTCATAAAAAGAATATAGGCAAAAATATTCAAGCAGATATGTTATCAAAAGAAATAAAGATGGTAAATAAATGCATTTTAAAAAGATAACCATTATAAATTCTTAAGAAAATGGAATAAAATCCCAAGTAAGTTACCACTACACTAACTTCGAGGACTACTATTTAAAAAGATTAACTACAGCAAGTGCTGGCAGGGTTGCAGAAGAAATGGAATTTTCTTTTCTTTTTTTTTCATGTCAGACAGGTAATGTGCCAATGTTGTAACAAGGTTTGTGGGAGGCACATGTCACACAAGAGCGAGAACACCTAATCATCATGCTTATGAACTACAAAAGGATAGAAATGGAATTTTCTTATGCTGTGTGTGAATGGGAAGGCAAAGGAAACCATTTTAGATCATAGTTTTGCATTTCTAAAAATGCAAAACATTCACTGACACTGTAACAGCATGAGAAATAAAACATATATACATATAAAGAACTGAATGCAAATATTCATAGCTTTATTTGTAATACCCCAACCTAGAAATAGCCCAAACCATAGACAGATAAATGGATAAACAAAGCATTACCTACATAACACAAATCTACTCAGAAATAAAAGAATTAACTATTTACATAAGTGTTATTGTTGAATCACAAAATAACTGTGCAGTATAAAAGTACTTGTTAAAGAGTATACACACCTTATAATGCCTTCAAAATTATAGAATACATGAACTAATCTATTGTAAAGGAAGATAAATCAACAACCAGCTGGAGGGCTAAGGAAGACAGGGAGAGAAATTATAAAAGGGCAGGAGGTAACTTAAATACAGGGTAGGACAAAAATAAGTTTACAGTCATTTGAATAAATAATAACATAATAATAAATAATAATACAAGAATTAACTTGGTGTTTTGCATACTTACAACTGTAAACCTACTTTTGCTGAACGTGTATATGGGTGACAGTTAAGTTCTTTTTATCTGTGAGTTTCACAGCTTTATCCTTATGTCAAAGCTCACTAAACAGTACACATTAGATAGGTTGTCACATGTCCATTATATATATACCTGAATAAAGCTTTATAAAATAGTTCAAAATAAAAACCTGGATATCCCTCTTTTCTTAGAAAATTAGGTTGTAAGAAAAAAAGGGTTTTCAACTGTACAGAAACTCTACCTCCTTTCTTTTCATATCCTGTGAGGGGCAGCCTTGCCTCAGTGGCAACAAATATTGGCAAGCAGCCCTGACAAAGGCACTCAGTTGCTTGGGCATCATCCTACTAAGTGAAAGGTCACCAGGGTGATTCCTGGTCAGGAAACATGCCTGTGATACTGGTAATGTCCCCTGTTGGGGGAGCATACATAAGACAACCAATTGATGTTTCTCAACCTCTCTTTCTTCCTCCATTCTCCTTTCTCTAAAAATAAACATACAGTCTTTTAAAAAAATACTGGCAAGTAGTGAAGACTATTGCATTCTGAATCAACAGCAATGCTGGCTGGGTCACAAAGGACACATCCTGGGACTAACTACAGAATCACCCTTCTCGCTAGTTTTGTTCTCTTGCCTGTAGAGCAATAACCCTGAGATGAACACCCCAGAGAGGCTAGGGGAAGCCCACAAACCATTAGATTATTTTCTCTGCCAATGACCTTAGCTAGAGGGAACAGTTATGGAGGGCCTCAGAATGTTGTACACACAGGTCACACAAGCCGTAGTCCCTGAAACATTTGTGGATGAACATTTAGAAGAGGAACCTTCCATATAATTTACTGAAGTCTCTTCCATTCCCTATTAATACAGTGCTTCTGTCTCAATTGTGCTCCCATGTAACCTATAGTTTTATAACAAATGACACCAATCTATGAAATTTTGCACAGCATGGCACATGGCTCCTTGCACAACCCATGGAGTAGGTCCCTTCAACATTTCTGGGAATTATGTGATATAAATGTAAACAAAGCAAAAGAATCCATTTTGTTCACAAAAGCATAACAAAAGCCTCCTCCTTGGGGTGACCTTTGACCTCCCCAATAATTATGGTACCAAGCTACAAATTAGGACCACAAAGTCATGCATTCTTACTTTCAAGGCCTTGGGTATAATGACAAAACTTATATTGAACAAAGAGTGGTTTTTGCCATCACACCTTACCTTCCAAAGCACAGAAGTCTGAGATCTCCACAATATCTATTCACTTCTACATGCTGACAGATCACAATTCTCCTTCCAAATAATCCCACCCACTAAATACAACCACCAACATTAAAGGTACAAAAGGGAAAGGACCTTCACAAAAAAAAAATTATCAAAAGCAGTGAACAGCAAGCAGTTTACAAATTTACAGGTTGGTGAATGAGAACTTAGAAATATTCATCCCAGCATAATGTGATAACAATGTCCTTGAAAGAAAAAGTCCTTCTTAGCTAAGGATGGGTCTGCTGAACCATGTGGGTCAGCTCAGTCCCTAGTCAGACAGAAAGGAATGAGGATCATGCCAAGAGCTTGGAGTATTCATAATTTCCTCAAGCAAGTGAGAACACCGGGGTCAGTTTCCCTGAGTATGTTGCAGTTGTGACCGACACACACTTTGCAGGTGAGCCAGGTTATAGAAATAAAATGGCTTTACTCACAAAAACTGGCACTGACATCAATCTGGTGACAGCAGAGTTCAGGTTAGAGGGTGCAACTTCTTAAAGCCTCACTTCTTCCTGGAACTTATGAGAAATCTAACACAGTGTACATTTCAGTAAATTTAAATTTAGGTAAATGGTTGTAAAGAATCTTTTCCAGTGCTGTTATAGAGAGTGAAGAAATAAAACATTCTAAGCATATTTAAGGCTTTTCTTCATTGTGAGCTCCCCAGTGTATATATAAAGACATGAGATTTGTGAATGAACTTGAGTGTTGAATAAGGTGCAGTGTTCTCTATAGGATTTTTTGCACATTCAGTGCACATGTCTTTTGTCAGTATGAATTCTCTGGTATTGCATAAAGTTAGATTTGTGACTAAAACATTTTCCACAAAGACTGCATTCACACAGCTTTTCTCCAGTGTGAACTCTCCAGTGATCAGTGAGGCTAGAGTTTTCTCCAGTACACTTATTGCAACCACTACCCTCATAAGGCATTTCTCTGGTGTGAACTTCCCTATGTAAAATCAGGTTAAAAATTTAAGGTGTTTTGGACATTTTTAAAAATATTCATTTGTTAGAGAGAAGGGAAGGGAGGGAGAGAAAGAGGAAGAGAAACATCAATCAGTTGCCTCTCACGTGCTCCCTACTAGGGACCTGGACTACAATCCAAGCATGTGCCCTGACTGGGGATTGATCCAGCAATCTTTTGGTTTGTGGTACAACACCCAACTCACTGAGCCACACCAGTCAGGGTGCTTTTCAAAAATATTGGCTGCACTCATAAGCTTTTCTCTAGTCTACAGTGCATGGTGTCAAAAAGGCTACAGCTATTTCTAAATGACTTTCTTCATATACCACTTTTGTAAGACCTTAGACCAGTGTGAACTCTCTGGTGTTCAATAAGGGTAGAGGTTTGGCTGAAGGACTTCCAATATTCATTACACTCATACAACTCTTCTCCAGAGTGAACTCTGTAGTGATCAATGAGGCTAGAGAAATGCTAAAAGATTTCCCTCATACGTCACATTCATAAAGCTTTTCTCCAGAATAAACTTGATGATGTGCACAATTTGGGAGGATGTCAAAAGGATTTACCAGTCGTTACAGTCATAAGGCATTTCTCCGGTATGATCTTTCTTAATGTCAAATAAGGTTACAATTTTGTCCAAAGGTTTTCCCATATTTGCTTCACTAATAAGGTCTTTTTCCAGTGTGAATTCTGCGGTGTCGGAAAAGGCTAGAGCGCTGCCTAAAGGACTTCCCACATTCACTACATTCATAAGGCCTTTCACCAGTGTGACACCTGTGGTGTTCAATGAGTTTAAAACTTTGGCTAAAAGCCTTCCCACAATCACTACATTCATACTGCTTTTCACCAGAGTGAACTTTCTGGTGCTGAATGAGGGAAGAGCTTGTGCTGAAAGACTTCCCACAATCACTACACTGATAGGGCTTTTCTCCAGTGTGAACTCTCCGGTGCCGAAGAAGGTGAGATTTGTGGCCAAAAGACTTCCCACACACACTACACTCAAAAGGTCTTTCTCCACTGTGAACCTTCTGGTGTTGAATGAGGTTAGATGTATAGCTAAAGTATTTCCCACATTCCCCACACTCATAAGGCTTTTCTCCAGAATGAACTCGACAGTGTTGAACAAGTTGGCTGCGCCGTCTAAAGGATTTCCCACATTCACTACACTCATACGGCTTTTTTCCAGTATGAACTCTGTGGTGTTGAATAAGGGCAGAGCTTTGGCTGAAGGACTTTCCACAATCAATACACTCATACGGCTTTTCTCCAGTGTGAATTCTCTGGTGGTTATTGAGTACATATTTGTAGCTAAACCATTTCCCGCAATCACTACACTCATACGGCTTTTCTCCAGTATGAACTCTCTGGTGCTGAATGAGGCCAGAGCTATGGCGGAAGAACTTTCCACAATCACTACACTCATACGGCTTTTCTCCAGTGTGAATTCTCTGGTGTTGAATGAGTATGTATTTGTAGCTAAAGCATTTTCCACAATCACTGCACTCATATGGCTTTTCTCCACTGTGAATTTTCTGGTGTTGAATGAGTATATATTTGTAGTTAAAACATTTCCCACAATTACTACACTCATAAGGCTTTTCTCCAGTGTGAACTCTCTGATGTTGAATGAGGGCAGAACTTTGGTTGAAAGACTTCCCACAATCACTGCACTCATATGGCTTTTCACCAGTGTGAATTCTCTGATGTTGAATGAGGTTAAATTTGTGGCAAATGTATTTCCCACAAACACTGCACTCATTCAGCTTTTCACCAGTATGGCTTCTCTGGTGTTCAATAAGCTTACAGCTTCGGCTGAAGAACTTCCCACAATCTCTACACTCATATGGCTTTTCTCCAGTGTGAATTCTTTGATGTCGAATTAGGTTAAATTTGCGGTGAAAGCATTTCCCACAAACACTGCACTCATACTGCTTTTCTCCTGTGTGAATTCTGTAGTGTTGAATGAGACTGGAGGTTTGTCTGAAGGGCTTCCCACAATAACTACACTCATATGGCTTTTCTCCAGTGTGAACCCTTTTGTGTTGAATGAGAGCAGAGCTTTCACGGAAGGACTTTCCACAATCACTGCACTGATGGGGCTTTTTACCAGCATGAATTTTCTGGTGTTTACTGAGATTAAATTTGTAGCTAAAGCATTTCCCACAAACACTGCATTCATAAGGCTTTTCTCCAGTGTGAACTCTCTGATGTTGAATGAGGATATATTTGCAGCTGAAGCATTTACCACAAATACTGCACTCATATGGCTTTTCTCCCGTGTGAACACTTTGATGTTGAATAAAGGAAAATTTGTGGTTAAAGCACTTCCCACAAACACTGCATTCATATCGCTTTTCTCCCATATGAACTCTCCTATGTCGAATGAGGTAAAAGATTTGTCTAAAGGCTTTCCCACATTTGCTACACTCATAAAGCCACTCTCCTGAACAGACACCATGACAATGAACGACACTGTGGTTGTAGCTGGCAATTATTTCACGTTCACCGCATCGGTGATGACCTTTTCCACCATGAAAGGCCTGTAAACTCTCACCACCATTGAGTGGCTCTTTGCTGTTACGAGTGGCCTGGTGTTGGAGAAGGCCTAAGATGGCTGGGAAGTCCTCCTCAACCTCTCTACTGGTGAAAAGTGCCCTTGATACATAGCACCTGCACCTAGTCACAAACCAGGCCCTGTCCATATCTTTTTTCCAGGGATTCTCTCCCCTGGTAGGCCTTGGTTGTTGGTGAAAGTTTGCACTGATACAGAAGCCTCTCACACATGCGTTGCTGAAGAATGCTTTCTGCTCAAGGTATGCTGCTTGGAACTCAGTCAGGTGCAAAACAGATTTCAAGGCTAGGACACACTGCTCACAGAGATGGGTCTTCTGCATTGCTGGAGTTGTAGAAACCCTTACCTGTGACTCTCCTCCTATAGATACAATATGCTCAGCAGGGGCCTCTTCATCTTCCATCTTATGCCAACAACCTGAAAATAGAGAAATACTGAGGAAATGGATATTGACTTTGATGGAAGGGGTAAGGCCCATTTCAAAAGACTGTCAGACATAATACATTGGTTTCATGGGATTATCTGAAAATAGGAGACTTGGAGACAGGTTAAATAAGGGGCTGTTGTATAGTAATGGGCCTCTAAAATCACAAATTAGGGTGCACCTCACAAAACAACAAAAAAAGACAGGTTACATGCACCACATAAAAGAGAAACCAAACCCATAACCCAGTCTTCTGCTAACACTGTACAGCAAGGCTTGTGTGCTGATGACATGGGCAAGCTGTGTGGAATGTTGGTTACATTGTTCTCCAAGTAAAATTCAATAAATGAGTAGCTGGTATTTGAGGACTACTTAAGGATGTATGTGTACCTCATAAAACATGCACAGGTGGGTGTCTGACAATACCGCAGAGTAGGAAGTGCAGCAAAATGGTGACACACGGACAGTACAAAAATGAAGGTAGTCAGGAGCCACAAACTCACACATGAAATGACAAGTCAACAAAGTGTCAAGTATTGGAAACGAAAGGTAAAAATAATTTGTGCCCAGTGACTCTTGAACCAGAATAATACTGGACACAGGGGATGTTGCTGGTATGACCTGAATACAGCCCTTATCTCATACCCTCATCCAGCTGCCACTCACCAGGACCAGGCCTCATTTAAGACCATCCTGCATTGTCTACCCTGTGAAAATTACCAGTTTTCTTCCTGCACCTTCTATTGTGAAAGAATCTCAGAATATGAATAATCCAAGCCTTAACGAAAGACCACAGTGATGAGCAACCAGCACTGACTCAGAGAAAGTCTTCATACAATAGTATTCAGGGAAGACAATATTACAAAGAACAACTGAGGAGGATCTTACAAGAACACCCACAGTTCATGTAATGACCATGATCTGGAACAGGCAGTCACAATGAACAGTTAGCTAGAGGAAGTGAGGAAGAGCTCCAGGCCATTAATCTGGAAAGTCACCAAGCAAAGAAGAGGGCATGTTAACAAGGTGGGATTCATTAAGCTCTCTGCAAGATTTCTGACTCACAGACATTTCCAGCACTTTTTGAGACAACAGGTGACAGGGATGCTTGGGGTATCCGTGGCCCAGTGCACTCCACACAGCTCTGCCCTGGCAGCCACAGCACAGATGACAAGAAAGTGGTGTAAATTAGCATAGCAAATTGTCTGGCTGTGAAAAAGACAAAGCTACCTCTAAAGAAAATGGGGAAGATAGCATATCACCTCAGGACACGAGGCAAATGCAAAAGTCTTACCCACAGATGATACAAGGGCAAAGATTTCCAGCATCACATCATAGTACAGCAGTCTCTGAGCCTCACCAAGGAGCCCCCACTCCTCCTGGGAGAAGGCAATGGCCACGTCCGCAAAGTTCATATCCTGTCAGAATGGGGACAGATCATTCCATCATCAGTTTCTGTTCTAGGATTCCAAGTTAGTTATGCCCCTCACCCTCCACATCCACAGGTATTCTAATGAGACCTGGGTTAGATCATCTGCCTCCACCCCTCAAAATATTCTGTATCCCCCATGACCAGCCAAACACACACCCAACTTGACACAAAGCTGCTCTACACCTGACTCCTTTCCCATCTGTCCCGTATTATAAAAACAAAAACAAACTGCACAGTTCCCTGATTCAGCTCAGCCTCTACTGCAAGCCTTGGCCTATTCTCCTGTCTTTGTCTGGAAGACCTCCCAAAGCTCATTTCACTTGTTGCCAAAAATAGGAACCACTTCATATAAATCTTAATCTGAACTAAAGACCTGGGCTTGGTGTCAGTTAGGGGTTCCCAGGCCCAAGGACTGGAAGAGTGACACCACAGTCCCAGAACAACTCTCTCTCAAAGACCATAAAAGTGGGAGGCCCTGAAACACAAACCAGGACCCTAAGCGATTCTGCAGTCACAGAATGTGTGGAAAGAGAACGGTCTGCTGAGAGCCTGGCCACCACTGCCTGGACCCACTGGCTCAGGCTGCTAAGGGCCCTCTCCCCACCCAGGGTCAGGAGCCCTCGAGCTGGCTGCACAGGGCCTCCATTTTCAGTGCAGACTCTTTTGTGCAGTCACATCACCTTTTACAGGATTCACCTTCCTCTCTTCAACTGCTGTTACCTCTTCTCGTCTCTCCTTCCTCTCAGCGGTGTTTGGAAAACGTTACAACTGGATCTCAGCTAAGGTCCCTCTTTTATTCACAACCCTCCACCACTCAGGTGTCCAGAGAAAAAAAGTACAACTCCTCACATACCCATCTTCGCCTCAGCTTCTCTGCTGCCTTTAGACACAAAACAGCGCCCAGATGTCCCTGATTCTCCCAGTTCAGCCACCCCTGTGCGCCGTTACCAGGTGGCCCCTCAGCCCGTCACCCTCTCCCACCCTGTCATACCTTGTCACCCAGGAGTGCCTCGCGGTCCCAGATGTCAGGACCTGGGCTGCAGGACGTGACTGGTGCCCTGCACCGGAGCTGCAGCGCTTGCTAGGTCAGGTGAGTGGAGAGGACCCCGGGGCCTCGCACTCACCTCAGCGGGGCGCCTGAGCGCGGCCACTGTCCAGCAGACACTGTGAGCGGAGCTGAGTCTGCGAGGCTCAGAAGCCCCGATTCGGTCAGCTGCTGGTCCTCAAGCTTCGGATGTGCCTCTGAGCATCAGGAATCACTTCTCTGACGCGTTTTTGGTCGCCACCTCACGATCTGGAGCTTCTGACTTGAAGAATAGACTGGAGAGCTCAAAATGACTGCCACCAAGAGGACGAGGGAAATCCCGCCCCAACCTGATACGAACACACTAAATACCCTTCTCCTATCTGTTCAGGGCCTCAATCCGGCAGTCGTTGTTTGCATTGCCCTCTTCGGTAATGTAGTTTCCTCAGCAGCACAGGGTATGTTAGCGTTCCAGACACTGACCTTGGCGAATAAAGAGGTCGTGACTCAGCTACTGGCGCTGGGGAATGACAACTTTAGGTTTCAGGGGCCGTTCCAGGTGTCTGGGAAGTGTGCTCTGCAACGGATCACTTGTTTGGAGACATTCCTTCTGACTCTGTGTAACTCAGAATGCTCCCTGAGGCGAAAAGTGTTATTATTCCAGTTATTCCTTAATACTACAAATCTAAATGGACAGGTGTTTTAACTCAGACACAAAATGCATCCACTCTTAGCTGGACTGTGGTAAACATTTTCTGCCAATTCAAATACATGGAGTCAGAATCATAAATAGATTTTGTAACTCTCTGATGTTTAGTCTGAGCCAGGACTTGGAAGATAGGGAGGGATTTAGGTTGCCCTCAAGGAGGAGGACAAGGAGTTATCTTTGCCTCTGGTTCCCACAGAAAACATCTCTCCTGCCTGTGTCTTCAGTGATGGTGTCTGTTGAGGAAAGCCCCAAAAGTCTAAAGTCAGCTCCCATTCTGAAGAATTTAAATGTAGCTTTATTCAAATTCTTAAGATCTTTAATAGGAGATACATACATGGGCAATGCAGCTTCTCCCAGTGGTGGCCAAATGGAAAGAAATGCACACTGCTCCCAGGACAGGATTCCTTTCTATAAGGGTTAACAGTAAAACCATATCATGGGTAGTCATGTAGACAACCAGAAAGAACAATGCATTCCTAAATTAATAGATAATATCAGGCAGTTATCATATTGTGTACATTCATTAACCTCTCTCATGGAAGTATGATGTTTATCTTTGGGTGGCATTCCAGTTTTCTGGGTAGTCAGCCAAGCCTGAGGCTACAGAAAGTTAAAACAGAGTACAGCATCATATAGATGCCTTTGCTTCTGGAGCCACACTGCATCTCTAAATGGGTTTCCTTACTTTATAGAACAACATTGATTGCCCATTAAGTATTTCCAATTTAATATTCTAAGTTATATGCAATTCCAGTAAATATCTGACATATTTCTAAAATGGAGAGCAACTTACCACATTCTATTTGGGTATGGGATAGTGACCACAGTGCTCTCAAGCAGAGCACATGTGCAAACGGGGAATCCGAACACCATCATCTCATTTTGTTTTGATTAGAAGTGATCATTGCTCTGGTGATTGCTGGGAATCTTGTGCATGAGGAATTCATGTGTCAGAAAAAAAAGTTGTGAAATGCAATTTACAGAAAGATATTAATAATGACTATGTAATTAAAAGACAGTGGTAGAAATATATCTGGGAAAATATCAGTGATGGGGGAAAAGAGTTAAGACCTCAGATAATATTTATCAAGAAACACTAAAGTCTGACTTAGGCTGAGTCCAATCTTGGTATTGTGATTCTTTTTAATTGGTTTCATTTTAGCAGATTTGTAGTGCTTTCTCATTGAAGTTTTAAGCTACAATTTTATGACTAATATGAAACAACTCTTCTAGCCTAATAATTATTGTGTTCTTTAATGAAGAATCTGCCCAAATATGTTGCCTAGTTTATGTGCTGCCAATTAGTCTGTTTCTTATTGATTTCTGTGATTTCTTTTACATAAAAGTTTTTTAGTTAGATACAACTTTTTCTACAATTCTGTTGGCAATTTTTAATAATTTTAGGTTATGTATATGTGTAAATATTATGTACTCTCAGTGTTTTTAGAAGTGTTTTTACAAATAATTAGCAATCCCTCAATACTGCACTGTTTTGGTTAAAATTTTTATTAAAAAAAAATTGCTATGGAACCCTGGCTGGTGTAGCTCAGTGGATTGAGTGCGGGCTGCGAACCAAAGCATCGCAGGTTCGATTACCAGTCAGGGCACATGCCTAGGTTGCAGGCCATGTCCCCCAGCAACCACACATTGATGTTTCTCTCTCTCTCTCTCTCTCTCTTTCTCCCTCCCTTCCCTCTCTAAAAATAAATAAATAAAATCTTTAAAAAAATTGCTATGGAATTCCTTTCTCCTAATTCAACCCTAGTACGAATTAGTTTTGTCAACAGTCCTAGTAGATAAACCCATAAGGATGAAATTTGGAGATTGGTTTGGCCATACCCTTAGGCTTGAATGAAGTGCTCAGCATCTACCCATGAGAAATTGGATGCTACTGACTCATAGCACACAATGGTATCATAATTAATGTTACTTGGGACTGACTTTAAGAAAGTGACAAGTATCACAGATCTTGAGACCAGGGAGGTGAGCAATGATCATGTAGTGAGAGTGACTACAAAGACTGTGGTTAGGAAAGAATACTTTTGATTTCATGTTATTGCTTATAAAGAGAAAATGGTAAATTCAAGTCTTAGCACAAGAAAGTTCCATGAGAGCCCTAAAAGAAGTTCTGATTTCTGGAGCTACAATGTACTTATTGCTGAAAAATAAAAACATGTATTTTGTGATTATCATAAAAGTTAAATACAGTACCACAGTATTTCTCATGTAACACTTAGGGCACTGATACATATAATGAAATTCAGAATCTTGGAATTGAACAACAATAAAAAAATTTTTAAATAAAAATGAACAACAACAACAACAAAAGAATCTTGGAATGGGGACATACAGTTAAATGAAGAAGAAAATAATTTAGAACTCCTAAGTGACAGAGTCTCTCTTACCAGGTGTCTGGGGAGACTAGCCTTCCTCTGAATATCACCTGGGGTAGCCACTTGTAAAAAAAATGTCAGTTCGCCTTGACCAGTGTGGCTCACTTTGCTGGGCATTGTCCTGCAAAACGAAAGGTTGCTGGTTCAGTTCCTAGTTTGATTCCCAGTCAGAACACATGCCTAGGTTGTAGGTGTGGTCTTTGGTCAGGGTAGATAGGAGAGGCAACCAATGGATGTTTCTCTCTCACATCAATGTTTCTCTCCACATTTCTCCCTCCTTCCCCTCTCTCTGAAATAAATAATAAAATTTTATTTTAAAAGATGGCAATTCACTCTGGTTGGCGTAGCTCAGTGGATTGAGCGCAGGCTTCGAACCAAAGCATTGCAGGTTCGATTACCAGTCAGGGCACATGCATGGGTTGCAGGCCATGGCCCACAGCAACCACACACTGATGTTTCTCTCTCTCTCCCTCTCTTTCTCCCTCTCTTTCTCCCTCCCTTCCCTCTATAAAAATAAATAAATAAAATCTTTGAAAAAAAAAACTAGTCATTGTTTAAAAAAAAAAAAGATGGCAATTCTTCTGAAGACTCACCACAACCCATAACTTGTACTAATTCTCTTCATGATCCAGTAAAATAATGGGCACATCAGAAAAATTGATATTTTGCCAGTATTTATTATCAGAAAAGGGGGGAACAACTATGGGTATGGATTCTAAGGCTGTTTAACCAATAAGGGTAAAATATGCAAATAAACCAAATACAATAAATATATGAATGGATCAAATTCATTGACTTTGTGCAGTACTAAAGAGTCTGGATTTATTGTGTCAGCTCAAGCAGAGGGAGGAGGTGGCTCTAACAGCCTATGTGTTAAACTGACTGTGGAGTCATTGGTGACTTTTAGTTAATGAGGCTGAGATGCCAGAGTTAGTCTTGCATGATGGACAAGACAGAGTTGCAGGGCTTAGGGACAGAAATATTGGCTGAATTTATCATGTGTGAGAAGTACACCTCTACATGTATTAATCATGTCTTATGTGTATTTTACAATGTTGACATTTGGAGGCCCACAGACCTGGACTAGGGCTAGTTGATTCTAAAAGATAATAAACGACAGGCCCAACCACCTTAATTTCTTTCATATGCAAACTAATCAGTTCAAAGCCATACCACCATCTACCTCCTTTATTTGACTCTCACACAAGCCAGTATGTCCTCTAAATCATCTCAGGATGAGGTCCCCAAAATTTAAGGACTATACCTATGCCTCAAACCTGCCAGAATACTTCAAATTCAACGATCCTATGTGCTACACTGACTCACCTTTCTCAAGGAAACCACAAGAAAGTGAAAGGACAAAAAAGCCTTTTTCAGGCCCTCTTTACCAGATCTCTCTTTCCTTGAGTCTGTCATGCATAATTAACTGTTGTTTCTGTGAGCCTCTGTTCTCAGGACTGGAGAGATTAGAAGCATTTCCCACCCAGGTATTTTAAGACATATACAAACAGGACATACCGGAGAACCTGTACCCTGAATCCAAAGATAACAGCGAAACAAACTGAAGCTGCACTGACGCCTGAAACCTCCTGATTTACAACTAATTGCCACGACTATCCAGGTACACCCCCCCTTCCCCTTTATCCCGCAATAAAAACTCAGGGCTGCTGCATTTCTCTGCACCTAGCCTCTTCCCTGTCTTGCAAAAGTAAAAAAAAAAAAAACTTTGCTCTGGGTTTTCTTCTCTTTGTGAATTCTTTCACAGCCCGCATCACTGGCCACCATAACAGAAAGATTGTGCCCATGTTCTCCTCAATCCTTTGTGCCTCCCAAACAACACTATTGCTTTGTCACATGGCCACATGTTGGCATAGTATATTGTCGCTCTTGGGAACTGTAATGAAAACTTCTTACAGACAAATTAAACTCTGCATGTCATCATGCAGTTACCTCTGTAAATTAAAACTCTGTGGGTATAATTCAGATAATTTGTGTAGGGAGCAGGGTTACTGAGTTAGACAGAAGAGCATGCCTTTCTGATTGTTCTTGGCCACCTAACTGGATTCATTAAACAGCCTACCATGCCAGGGAAGGTACAGCTGGCACTTTGGCTGCCATTTCTTTATTCTGTGAATGTATACGCTGCCATGGGACTTCAAATCAAGTATAAGAGCTTCAGAGGATGTGCCTTTATGGCTACTTCCATTTAGTTTTGGTTGCTGAAATCTTCTAGGATATACAATTGGATCCCTGGGTACCATTTGATTCTCTATTCCAATACACTCAGAGGGTATGACTAAGATAATTGGATAACATAGAAGGGAAATATTTAGGAGTGAGGAAGTTCCCCTCAATAAGAATGTTTTGTGACTTGAGCCAACACCGAAGTTAGTGTGGGCTAACCCGTTTTCATTCAACTCTTGTAAGCAAAATCATACCTTGATCTGTCTTCACAGAGATGTCTCTGGCATAACTATGTTACTAGAAACTGGGACTGGAGCAGGTCTGCCTAGGGCTGGCCTGTAGTGTATAGGTTCTTGACTTTGTGCTGGCAAGATTTCAACAGGTGATTTTGAGACTATGTTTATTAAAGCTGAAGACAGTGAAAGACTAGGTGGGACTACGATGGCTCTTTAGAAACCTCATGGGGAAGTAAGTGAGCCAAGGAGAGGCTAATACCAGCTTACTGGAGAGTCAAAGAAAATGGAGCCATGATGAAAGAATCAGGGGGTCAGTCTGGGACAATCTGCCACTGCCCATTGTTGTCCTGGTTGCAAGTCTTTTGGGGACCTTTAGAATTTAAAAGGCGCATGCCTTTCTGGGGAAAGGAGGAGTAATAAAAAGGTGTGGGTGTTCTCTGGGAAAGCACAGTGCACACTGAGACCTTCATTTTGAGGATTTTAATGGCTAGGCATTTGGGGGAAGTTTTAGGGGAGGATCTTAATAAAATATTCATCAATTTTATGCTGATATGCCAAAATGAGATTTATTCCCTTAACTTAATCTGTCCTTAGGTGTGGTTGGAAGGAGTGCTACTGTCAACTATTTACTTTTTCTTCTTTTTTTGATAAACCACTTATTCTTAAGTGCTCTAGGTTGTAGAAGATAGGATTGTGTGACTTGCTAGATGGATGTAATTTGCTTGGCCACGTAATTATCTGTTCCTTTCCTTATTCCACTTGTCCTGGCTTGCTGGCCTGTCTCAACTTCATGTTCACTTACATCATTTTGTCAGAAATATACACAGTGAGAGTATTTACACCAGAGAAATGGATAAATATTACAAACCTAGACCTGACTTAATGTTTAGAATTAAAGAAATTGGTAGAGAATATGGGGTGTTTTGTTTTTGAGAATGTATTTCTTTTCTATTACCATTTATCCCTATTTTACCCACAGTACAGAATATATTAAACAATGCATATTAAATTTATAACTATATGGTAATAGTAAGCTTTAAATTGTACATAAAAATTTGAGAAAAAAATTCTCTATCTAGTATTCAAATATAATTGTTCCATATGGCAAAGCAGTCACTGGGTCAAAGTCACTTGGGTCATTGAGGAATGAATAAAATTCTAACATATGTCTTTGTTGCTGCACTATCTATTGGTTAAAATAATAAATTCATTAAAAAATAGGCAAAAGATTCTGAACAAAGGAAATTGTTCAGAAAAAAACAAAAGATTTTACTAAAGGAAGTAAAGAGAGGATAATTGAATGTAGGAAAAAATGGCCACCATTATGAATTCTTACAAAAATGGAATTAAAATCAAAGTGAGCTACCACTACAGTGATTTACAGAGCTAATATTTACAAAGACTAATCATAGCAGGTGCTGGCAGAATTGCAGAACAACTTGAATTTTTATTCACTGTGGGTAGGTGGAAAAGCAAAGGGAACGATCATTTTAGATCATATTTCTGCATTTATAAAAATGCAAAATATTCTCCAATACTGTAACAGTTTGAGAAATAAAACATATATCAATATAAAGAACTCAATGCAGATACTGATAGTAGCTTTATTTGTAATATTCCAAACCTGGAAATAATCCAAACTATAGGCAGATGAATGGATAAACAAAGTGGTTATCCATAGAACAGAATAATACTTAGCAATAAAAAGAATAAAATATTCACATAAGCATTATTGTTGAATCTCTAAATAACTGTCCAGAATGAAAGAAACCAGTATTTTTTAACATGTATACACTTTATAATGCCTATTAAAGTATAGAAAATATTAATTAATCTATGATAAAAAAAGATAAATCAAGAATTGCCTAGAGGGTCGGGGTAGGCAGAGAAAAGATTATAAAAAAGGAGGTAGCCCTGGCTGGTGTGGTTCAGTGGACTGAGTGCTGGCCTGTAAACCAAAAGGTAATTGGTTTGATTCCAGGTCAGGGCACATGCCTGGGTTGTGGGCCAGGTCCCCAGTTGAGATGTGATCTCACACACTGATGTTTCTCTCCGTCTCTTTTTCCTTCCCATCCCTTCTCTCTAAAAGTGAATAAATAAAATCTTAAGAAAAAAAAGCAGGATGTAAATTGAGCGTGGGGCAAATGAAAGTTCACAGTTGTTTTTATGGAAAATACTACAACAGTTAATAAATGATAATACAAGACTAAAATCTGTGTTTTGCAAACTAACAACTGTAAACCTAAATTTTCTCCACCCTGTATATGGGTGACAGATAAGTTTCATTTCAGTGTGACAGTGTCATAGTTCTATGTGTATGTCAGAGCTCACTAAACAGTCCACATCAGATAAGTGCACTTTGTTGTATGTTAATTATAAATAAACCTGAATAAAGCTTTACAAAGTGGTCCCTAATAAAGACCTAGACACATGTTTTGTAGAAAATTAGATTGGCAACACTGTATGGGTTTTACCATCTCTCTCCTCATGTTCTAAGAGAGGCAGCCTTGCCTTAGCAGCAGCAAATACGGGCAAACAGTGAAGATTGTTGGCATTGAATCAGTAGCAATGCTGACTGGGTCACTATTAACAGACACATCCTGGGACTGACTACAAGATCATCCTTCTCTCTATCTTTGTTTTCTTTTCTGTAGAGCAACAGCCTTGAGGTGAACATGACAGAGAGGCCAGAAGAATCCACAGAGGTATCAGATTATTTTCTCTGCCAGTGACTTCAGCCACAGGAAACAGTTATGGGGACCTGAGAATGCCTGTACACACAGATCACACAAGCCAGAGTTCCGGAGACATTCATGGATGAACATTTGGAAGACGCACCTTCCATCTAATTTACTGCAGTCTCTTCTACTCACTATTAATACAGTATTTCTGTCCCAATTGTGGCTCCACATAATCCTCAGAGTCGTACAATAAATGACACCAGCCTATATAATTTTGTACATTATGGCATGTGGGCCCTTTGCACAACCTGTGGAGGATGTCCCCTCAACACAGCTGGGAATTACATAATATAAAAGTAAAAAAGGGAATAAAATTCATGTTGCTCACAGAAGCACAGTAAAAGCCTCTTTTTCAGGGTGACCTTTGATCTCCCCAACAATCAGGGAACGAGGCTGCAAATACAGACCAAAAGCCATGCAGTATTTCTTTCAAGGCCTTGGGCGCTAACACAAAGTAAACCAATGTTAGACAAAGAGCACTTTTCTTCCATCATTCTGCCCTTTCTGAAGCATAGAAAGTTTGCAATACCCACAAAATCTGTTCCTCTCTGTATTGACAGATCACAATTCTACTTTCAAATCATCCCACATACTAAATAGATACACCAAAATTAAAGGTACAATAGCAAAGAGACCACTGGAATAAGATCAAACACCAGAGCAGTGTACAGAAAGCAGTTTCTAGGTAGATGAAAGAGAATCTGTAAAAATTTATCACAGCATAATATGAGAACAACAATATGGTGAAACAGATAGTGCTTTTAGCTAAGGATGGGTTTTCTGAGACAAAACAGAGTCAGGTTCATTCCCCAATCAAAGAAGAAGGAATGAGGATACTTCATTCCTGAAGCCAAGAGTTCAGAGAATTGATAATTTTTTCAAGAAAAAGAGACAATAGAGGTCAGCTTCCCTGAGCACACTATGTTTGCAACTAATGCACACTGGGCAGATGGGACAGGTGGTAGTAGTGAAATGGCTTCAACCACAAAAACTGACGTCAACCTGGTAATACCCCCCGTGCAGGTTAGAAAGTGGAATGCAGCTTCTTAAAGCCGTGCTTGTACCTGAAACTTATGAGGAATCTAGCACTGTGTATGTTCTGTTAAAAGGGCTTCAAATTCAGGTAAAAGGATTTCAGAGGAAGATACCACCTCCTGTGTTGATACATGGAGTGAGGAAATAAAACATTCACAGCACATTTAATACTTTCCTCCAGTGTGAACTCTGGTATTTAAGGATATTAATGGCTAAATGATTTCCCACATTTGCTACACCCATAAAGCTTTTTCCCAGAATGACCTTGATGGTGATGAGCAACAGGGGAGCATTGTCTAAAAGATTTCCCACATTGACAATACTCATATGGCTTTCTCCAGTATGAATTCTCTGGTAATTAATGAGGTTACATTTGTAGTTAAAGCATTTCCCACAATCACTGCACTCAAGGCTTTTTTCTAGTGTGAATTCCCTTGTGTTGAATGAAGATGAATTTTCAGCTAAAGTATTTACCATAATCACTACAGTCATATGGGTTTTTCTACATTATGAAGTCTCTGGTGTTTAATGAGGTTAAATTTGCGGCTAAAACATTTCCCACAAATGCTGCACTCGTAAGGCTTTTCCCCAGTGTGGACTCTCTGGTGTTCAATGAGCTTAGAGTTCTGTCTGAAGGATTTCCCACAATCTCTACACTCATATGGCTTTTCTCCAGTGTGAATTCTCTGATGTTGAATGAGGTTAAATTTGCGGCAAAACCATTTTGCACAAACACTGCACTCATATTGCTTTTCTCCGGTGTGTATTCTCTGGTGTTCAGTGAGGGCAGAGTTTTGTCTGAAGGACTTCCCACAATCACTACATTCATATGGCTTTTCTCCAGTATGAATTCTCTGGTGATTAATGAGAATATATTTATACCTAAAGCATTTCCCACAAACACTGCACTCATTTGGCTTTTCTCCAGTGTGACCTCTCTGGTGTTGAATGAGATTAGAGCTTTGGCTGAAGGACTTCCCACAGTCTTTACACTCATACGGCTTTTCTCCAGTATGAACACTCTGATGTCGAATGAGGAAAAATTTTCGGTTAAAGCATTTCCCACAAATACTGCACTCATATGGCTTTTCTACCGGGTGAGTTCTCCCACACCGAATAAGGTCAAAGAGCTTTCTACAGGCTTTCCCACAGTTGCTACTCTCATAAAGCCATTCTCCAGAGCAGACACCCTCACACTGAACAAGTTTGTGGTTGCAGCTGGCAGCTTTTTCACATTCGCCCCACTGGTGATGACTTTTTCCACTGAGAAAGGTTTGCCCACCATTGTGAGGTTCCTCACTATTAGGAGTAGCCTGGTGCTGGAGAAGGCCTGAAATGGCTAGGAAGTCCTTCTCAACCACCCTACTGGTGAGAGGTGTCTCTGATACATGGCACCTGCACCTGGTCACAAACCAGGCCCTGTCCATGCCTCCTTTCCAGAGCTTCTCTCCACTGGCAGGCCTCTGCAGCTGGTGATGGTTTGCACTGAAACAGAAGCCTCTCACACACACGTCACTGAGGAATGCTTTCTGCTCAAGGTATGCTGCTTGGAACTCAGTCAGATGCAAAACAGTTTTCAAGGCTGAGACACACTGCTCACAGAGATGGGTCTTCGGGGTTGCTGGAGCTGTCTTAGAAGCCCCAACCTGTGACTCTCCTTCTACAGACACCCTCTGCTCAGAAGGGGCCTCCTCATCTTCCATTTTATGCCAACAACCTGAAAGCAGAGAAATGCTGAGGAAATGGATGTCAGTATTGGTAGGAGAGGAAAAACCCAATTACAAAGATGTCAGATATAATACACTGGTTCCACAGGATTATCTGAAAGAAAGGGGCCTGGAGGCAGGTTGAATAAGATGCTGCTGTGCAGTACTGAACCTCAAAGATCACAAAATAGGGAGGACCTCACCAGAAAAAGGCACAAAGATGGCAAGCACTACATGGAAAAGAAGTAGGATCTCCAACTAATCTTCTGCTAACAGCATTTAGCAGGGCTTGTCTGCTGGTGACATGGGCAAACTGTTCAGGAGGTTGGTTATGTTTGTTCCTCAGTAAAATTAAATGAATGTGAGGCTGGTGTCTGAGGACTACATAAGGATTTATGCACACCTCATAACGCATGCACAGGTCAATGTTGGAGAATACTGTAGAGGGAGCTGTGCAGAGAAACAGGTGATGCATTGAGGCCACAGACATGAAGACAGCCAGGAGCTAGGAAGTCACAGATGAAATGACAAGTCAGTAGAGTATTACGGATGAGAAAGAAAAGAAAAAATAAGGTGTGGCCAGTGGCATTAGCACCATAACACTACTAGACACAAGGCAGGTTCCTGGTATGATCTGAACACAGCTTTTATCTCATGCCCTCTCCATAGCTAACACTAACTAGGGCCAAGCTGCCTGTTAGTTTCCATGGAGACCATTTTTCCATGTCCGCTCTGTGAAAAAAATCAGGATTCTCCCTTTACCCTCTAATGTACTCAGAATGTGAACAATTCAAGTTTTAATGAAAGACAACAGTGGTGACCAGCCAGCATGAACCCAGAGCAACTCAGCATACAATACTACTCAGTGAAGACAATATTAGAAAGACTGACTTAAGGAGGATCTTAGGAGAACAGCCCATGGCTCATGTAAGTAATGCCCATGACTTGTCATGGGCAGTCACAATGAACTGTTAGTTACAGAAAGGGGGACAGAACTGGAGGTCATGGATCTGGACATAGTTACCCTGCCAGGGAGAAGGCAAGCAAGGTCGGATCCATTAAGCTGTCAGCAAGTCTCCTGACTCACGGACACTTCCTTGTACTTTTTGATGCAACACACGTTAGAACTGCTCAGAGAGTTCATGACTCAGGACACTCCACACAGCTCAGCACTGGCAGCAACAGCACAGATGACATGAAAATGGGGTAAATGCCATTGTCTGGCTGTGAGAAAGACATTTTCTACCTCTGGAGAAAATAGGGAAGGAAGAACATCACCTCAGGACACGAGGAGAAATGTGAAGGTCTTACCCACGGATGCTACAAGGGCAAAGATTTGCAGCATCACATCGCAGTGCAGAAGTCTCTGAGCCTCATCAAGGAGCCCCCACTCCTCCTGGGAGAAGGCAATGGCCACGTCCGCAAAGTTCATATCCTGTCAGAATGGGGACAGTTCATTCCATGACCAGCTTCTCTCCTAGGATTCTAAGTTTGTCCTACCCCCCACCCTCCACATTTATCTGCTCACTCACATCCCCACATCAGAGCAGATACTGGGCCTTGGTGCCATCAGTGTCATTCTCTCCTTATATCCTCATTGATACTATGAGTTCGCATTACAGCAGGCAGATGGGCCAACAGCAATGCCTGAGCTCTGAGCCTGGCAGGTAGGCCACACAGCCTCTTGCTTGTCAGTACAATGGGTGTCACAATGATAGGTTAGGAAGAGAAGTCGGCCATAGATGGTGTGAATGATTTGACAATACCATTGTGGTCTCCCAGATTGTCCCTACAAGACATGAAAAACATGGTGTCCCATTCAACCTAGGAACCCCATCGTAGTGGCCTGAGACCTTCAGTTTACCCTACTCTCTGCACATAATTTTTTTAATCACCTCTCTCTCACACAGCTACCTTCTCAGAGGGACAACTTGAAATGTACCACAGTCCTACCATGACAGAGACTGTTCTCTGATCAGCTTCTTTCCTAGGATTCTAATTTCACCACCCCTATAATCTATCACCTGCTTACCCCTCTCCCTCCCCCATGCCAGTGGAAGTTTTCAAGCCCAGCAACACTGATGTCCACTTTCTCATCAAGGTCCCATTAATCAGTGCATCAGCCTTCAACAACAATACACAGGTGGACAGACAAATGGATTCTAATCTCTGGACCTGCCATGTAGAACCACACACACCCTTTTTTCAGGCAATTCTCCTGATGTTGCCCACATTGTTTCTTCCAGACACTGCCAGACATGGGCTGACCCTTAACTCACTCTTAGATCAAAGCCAGGGACCTGGGGTCATAAATTCACACTCCCCCTCCAAGTGTACCTAAATCTTC
>PVIA01014099.1:0-28641 GCA_004024845.1 Tonatia bakeri
GCCATCTTCCGCTCCTGTCTCTAAATTAATTTTAATAGTGTATTTTATTAACCTAATGCATCCCAAATTAATCCTTTGAATATTTAATTCACAGAAATTTATTGCAATATTTTACTTCTTTTGTGTACTAAGTCTTTGAATTGCATTGTATATTTTACACTTTACAGCATATCTCAATTTGGACTAGCCACATTTTAACTGGCTAGTCATTACCATAATGGAAGGCAAGCCATGAATAGAGGTAAACCTTTTTTGTTGTGCTTTGCTGTATTGCACTTCACAGGTGTCACATTTCTGCAAACTGAAGGCAAGGCGCTCCACCAGCAAAAATATTATTTTTTGATTGTAATACCCTATTGTGGTGACCTGAAACAAAACCACAATATCTCAGAGATATTGTGTATTACATTAAAAAAAATATATGTATACCCAGTTTGGTAGGTGGAAAAATGGCATAGCTATGTTGGTTTGAAATGCAGTTCCAATTACTAATAAAGCTAAATATTTCCTTACATGTGTATTTGGGGAAATATTAATGATGTAAGCTTTTATGGGTTATTTATATATTTGGTATACTATTCACTTTTATGTGATAGTGGTATAAAACATTTTTTCCATTCACCTGGTATTTTTCTCTGTTTTTAGTACTGAATTTTAAAATTTTTATCTAATTATTTTTTATTTTTTAAATTAACATATTTATTTATTTTTCCACATTTTAAAAAATTATTTTTCATATTTTAATTTTTTTCCAAGTACAGTTGTTTCCTTTTTCACCCCACCACTTCCCTCCACTGAGCCATCTCTACCTCCTAACCTTTAGCCTATCCCCCTTTGGTATTGTCCATGTGTCCTTTATACATTGACCTGAAAACTCTTCCCACATTTCCCCACATTATCTCTTCCCACCTTCCCTCAGATTACTGTTAGTTTGTTCTTAATTTCAATGTCTCTGGTTATATTTTGCTTGCTTGTTGGTTTTGTTGATGAAGTTACAGTTAAAAGTGAGGTGAAGATACAGTCAAAAGTGAGATCGTATTTGTCTTTCACCACCTGACTTATTTCACTTATCATAATGCTTTCCAGTCCCATCCATGCTGTCACAAAGGGTAGGAGCTCCTTCTTTCTTTCTGCTGTCTAGTATTCCATTGTGTAAATGTACTATAGTTTTTTGATTCATTCATTTATTGATGGACACTTAGGTTGCTTCCAGCACTTGACTATTGTAAGTAAGTTGTGCTACAATGAACATTGGGGTGCATAGTTTTTTTTTTTTGAACTGGTGTTTCAGGGTACTTAGGGTTTAATCCCAGGAGTGGAATTGACAGGTCGAAAGGCAGTTCCAGTTTTAGTTTTCTGAAAAAATTCCATACTGTTTTCCACAGTGGCTGCACCAGTCTGAATTCCCACCAACAGTGCACTAGCATTCCCTTTTCTCCACATCCTCTCCAACATTTGTTTTTTGCTGATTTGTTTATGATGGCCATTCTGACAGGTGTGAAGTGGTATCTCATTGCGGTTTTAATTTGCATCTCTGTGATAGCTAATGAAACTAAGAATCCTTTCATATGACTCTGGGCCCTTTGTACATATTCCTTGGAGAAGTGTCTGTGCAAGTCCTCTACCCATTTGTTAATAGGGTTGTTTGTCTTCTTGGAGTGAAGTTGTGTGAGTCCTTTATATATTTGGAGATCAAACCCTTGTCCAAGGCATCATTTGCACATTTGTTTTCCCATGTAGTTGGTTCTCTTTTCATTTTAATGCTGTTTTGTTTAGCTCTGTAGAAGTTTTTTAATTTGATAATGTCCCAGTTGTTTATTAATTTCTTTAGGTTCCTTGCTTTATGGGACATATCGGTGAAAATACTGTCACATGGAATATCTGAGATTTTCCCGCATATAGTCTCTGATGCAGACCCTGGCTCATGGGATCCACGGTGTTGTGGCTGAGATGAGACAAATTCACACTGACTACTGAGTCCTTTGGAGGATAAGGGACAGCACGACCACTCTCTCAAGAGGAGAGAGCACCTCAGAGCACTTTGGTTACTCTCTCAAGAGCAGACCACACCGACCCTTGCCTTGACTAGCTTGTATTGCTTTTCTGGGCACATTACATTGAGGATGGTCCTCATTTGCTATGCACAGGTTCACTTTAGGTGGGTACCTTTTACAGAAAACAAAGGAAAGGATGTTGCTAATTACATCAGAAAAGAAGGACATTTGCAAATGTAAAGGGAAAAGTGGTTGAACTAGTTACACTCATCCTTGGAAGGTTTAGCATAGCTTTTTTAGGAAGTTAAGATATGCAGTAAAGATATGCAGTAAACGTGCCTCAATTCAGGGTCAGGGAGTTTTAACAAAAGCAAGTCTCAAAGCGGCCTAGGTACAATGCAGGCCTGATTCCCCATGGGAGAACCTATCCATGGGTGTGGATCCTGTGTACTGGACCTTGCTTTCCACTGGCCTTTCTGAGGGGGAACTGGGCCCACGCCATGCAGAATAGTCCCATGTAGTTCTCCTTTATAATTTGTATCATGTCATGAGTTATATTTAAGTGTTTTATGCACCTTGAATTTATTTTTGTGTATAGTATAAGTTGAATTTCAGGTTTTGGATGTGGTTGTTTAGATCTCCCAGCACCATTTGTTGAAGAAGCATTTTTTACTTTGTTTTAATCTTCTGCCCCCTTTGTCAAATATTAATTGACCATAGAGACTTGGGCATATTTCTGGGCTCTCTATTCTGTTCCATTGGTCTATGTGTCTGTTCTTATGCCAGTAGCATACTGTTTTGATTAAAATGGCCTTGTAATATAGTTTGATATCAGGTACTGTGATCCCTCCTAATTTGTTCTTTCTGAAAATTTCTGCAGCTATTTGGGGTCATTTACAGTTGCATATAAATTTTTGATATGTTTTTCGTATATCTGTGAAATATATCATTGGTATTTTAGTAGGGATTTCATTGAATATATAAATTACTTTGGTTATATGGACATTCTGATGATGTTAATTCTTCTAATCCATGAGCATGCTACATGCTTTCATTTGTTTGTGTCTTCCTTAATTATTTCCTTCAGTGGTGTGTAGTTTTCTGAATACAGGTCTTTCACCTCCTTTGTTAGGTTTATTCCTAGGTACTTTTTCTTTCTTCTTGTATAGCAAATGTTTTTTTTTTTTCTGATTTCTCATTTTGATCATTCATTGTTGATATATAAAAATGCCTTAGCTTCCTCTATATTGACTTTCAACCATGCTGTTTTGCCAAATTTGCTTATTAGGTCAAGCAGGTTTGTGTGTGTGTGTGTGTGTGTGTGTGTGTGAAATCTATAGGATTTTCTATATACACTGTCATGTCATGTGCAAACAATGACAGTTTTGCTTCTGCCTTTCCAATTTAGATGCCTTGTATTTTCCTTTATTGTCTGATCACTGTGACTAGGACTTCTAATACTACGTTGAAGAGAAGTGGTATAGTAGACATCCTTGTTTTTTTTTCTCATCTTAGTGGGGACGTTTTTAGATTTGAACGGTTGATTGTGATGTTGGCTGTAGGTTTTCTGTATATGGCCTTTATTATGTTGAGGAATGCTCCTTCTAGTCCCACTTTGCTGGGTGTTATTTTTTTTTATAATAAATAGGTGTTCTACCTTATTAAATACTTTTTCCCTATGTATTGATACAATCATGAGATTTTTGTCTTTCCTTTGATTATGTGAAGTATTATGTTTATTGATATGAGAATATTATACCATCCTTGCATTACTGTAATGAATCCCACTTGATTATAGTGCATTTTCTTTTAACATATGCTGGATGTGGTTTCCCAGTATATTGTTTAGGTCTATGTTCATCAGTGATATTGGCCTGTGGTTTTCCTTCTTTGTTGTGTCTCTATCTGGATTTGGAATTACAATGATTCTAGCTTCATAAAAAGAATTTGAGAGTCTTTCTTCATCTTGGATATTTTGGAATAGTTTGAGGAAGATAGAGTTTAGCTCTTCCTTAAAAGTTTTGTAAAATTCCCTGATTCCTTGTGAAACCATCTGGCCTAGGACTTTTGCATGCCAAGGGTTTCTTGATTACTGCTTCAATTGCATCAGTTGCCATCAGTCTGTTCAGGCTATCTGCTTCTTTTTCATTCAGTTTTGGAATATTATGTTTTTTCCTGAATATTTGTCTATTCCACCTAGATTTTCAAATTTCTTTGCATATAGTCGTTCATAGTAAATTCTTAAGATCCTTTATATTTCTGTGGCATCAATTGTAATCTCTCCTCTTTCATTTCTGATTGTGTTTATTTGGGTCCCCTCTCTTTTTTTCTTGATGAATCTACTTAAAGGCTTGTTTCTTGTGTTTATCTTAAAGAAAACAAAACAGCTCCTAGATTTATTGATCCTTTGGATTGTTCTTTTAGTCTCTATGTCTTTAAAGCCTGCTCTGATCTTGGTTATTGCTATTCTTCTACTGGCTCTGGATTTTGTTTGTTGTTGTTCCTCCTGTTCTTGTAGATGTGGGGTGAGGTTGTTTATTTGAAATGTTTCTACCTTTTTTAGGTAGGCTTGTGTCACTATGAAATTCCCTCCCAGGACTGCCTTTGCTATGTTTCACTAGGTTTGGACTGTTCTGCATTCATTTTCATTTTTTTTCCAGAAGCTTTTTGATTTCTTTCCTGATCTCATTCTTAACCCATTCACTGTCTAATAGCATGCCATTCAGTCTCCATGAATTTGAGTATTTTTGAGTTTTTACCTTGAGGTTGGTTTTTAGTTTCAGTCCCTTGTGGTGTGAGAAAATGCTTGATATGATTTCAATTTTCTTGAATGTTGAGGCTCGTTGTGTGTCCTATTATGTGGTCTATCTTTGAAAATGTTCCATGTGCATTTGAAAAGAATCTGTATTTTGCTTCTTTAGGATGATATATATATATATATATATATATATATATATATATATATAATCTGTGAAGTCCATTTGATCTAGGATATTGTTCAATGCTTTGATATCTTTGTTGATATTTTTTAGGAAGATCTATCAATTTTGACAGTGGGGTATTAAAATCACCTAGTGTTTGTTGTGTTGCTCTCTATATCTTTCTTGAAATCTTCCAAGATTTTCTTTATGTATTTGTGTGTTCCTATGTTGGGTCAATATATGTTTACAATGTTTATGTCTTCTTGATGGATTCTTCCCTTGAGTATTATGAAGTGTCCTTCAATGTCTCCTTTTATGACTTTTGTTTTGAAGTCTATTGTGTCTGATGTAAGTATTGCTACTCCAGATTTTCATTCCTGTCCATTTGTTTGGATTTTGTTCAAGCTTTCACTTTCAGTCTGTGTAGGTCTTTTATCTGAGGTGGGTCTCTTGTAAACAACATATGTATGGGTCATGGTTTATTATCCACTCTGCTATTCTATGTCTTTTGATTGGAGCATTTATTCCATTAATGTTTAATGATGCGTGCTCACAGACTGGCAGTGAGCACGGAACGCTGCAGATGGCTCATTGAAACATTAGAAATGTTCATACACAGAAAAGAGCAATGTTCTGTGGGAAAGCAGAAACGAAGTGGCCACTCTCCAAGTGGGGAGCACCACGTGTCCATCGCCAGGCAGATTTTTATTGAGAAAGCAGACTCAGTGTATGGATTCACAGTCTGGCAGAAAGGATTAAAGGGAACAGGTAACTTACAAAGATGCTAACAGAATCCCTGCTGTGATTCTGGGCAGAGATTGAAGTTTTATCATATGAAAGGACTACATGGCTCAAAGGGCTAGTTTTGGTTTCCTGTCTGTACCTTCAAATTCTAAGTTAATAACATCCTCCAGCAAACAGATCTCACAGGATCTTGCATATTCTATGTCCCAGGCTTGATTACCCCAGGGTTCTGCTGTCTCCAGTCTGAGCTGCCCCTTTGGCTGTTTGCTTAGCCCTGAGAAGGGCAGGAGACAGAGGCAGCCAGGAGACTTGGATTTCTTACATATAAGTACAAAGACTCAGGCTTAGAGTGGGCACTGGTTGATGTCGATCGCCCCTTCATTTCCACAGCCCCGTGAGTCTCATCCCAGAGGCCTTTACATGATCAGAACCTGTCTTAGGTTGTTCCTTCCTCGAAGAATCTTACCCATCATTGTTTAACTGATCAAGCATTAAAGGCCAGGCACAGAGCAGGTAGCATTCATGCCAGGGGGATAAGTTTTGTCTCCTTAGTGGCTCCTGGTCTGGAGGTCTCTCACTCAGCTGAAGTCATGGGGGGGTCACAGCTTCCTGAGACCAGGCAGGGTGGTCCCCAACAGTTTAAGATTATTATTGATAGGTGTTGATTCATTTCCCCCTTTGGGACCTGTGTCTCTCTCCCTCTTACTCTTTTCCTTTCTCTTTTTAGCACTCCCTTTACCATATTTTACAATGCTGGTTCATTGGAAGTGTATTCTTTCTTCCTTCTTTTGTCTGCGAAGATCCTTATTTCACCTTTTATTTTTTGTGAGCATCACTGGGTATAGTCATGTTGTTTGTGGGCCTTTGCTTTTCCTTACTTGGAATTATTTTTGCCTTCTCTCCTGGTCTGCAGTGTGGCTGTTGAGAAATAGGGTGCTAGCCTTATCAGATCTCCCTTGTATGTTACTTCTGGTGTCTCCCTTGCTGCTTTTAAGATTCTTTCTTTGTCTTTACAACTTGACATTTCAGTTATGATGTATTTTTTGAGTCAGCCTCTGTTTTCATCTTGATTGGGATCCTCTGTGCTTCTTGCATTTGCATGGTTTTTCCCCACTCCAGGTATAGAAAGTTTTCTGTCATTATTTTATCAAACAGGGTTTCTATCCCTTGCACTTTTTCTTTTCCTTCTGGTATTCCTATGATTCAGATGTTGCTGTTTTTCATGTTGTGTTGCATTTCCTTTAAATTATGTTGACATTTTTGAGTCAGCTGCTCTGATCTTTTTTTTTTTTTGCACAACTGCTCTACTTGAGTGTTTCTTTCTACCTTGTCTTTCAACTCACTGATTCTGCCCCCTGCTTCATCCAGCCACTTATTACTCATTGTAGTGTGGATTTTATTTCAGAAATTATATTCTTCATTTCTTCCTGGTTTTTGTTCATAGTTTTATTTCCTTTTTCATATTGTTGTAGTTTTCTGTGAGTTCCTTGAGTATCCTTGTAACCATTTTTTTGAATTATTTTCTGCTAGTTTGCTTGCCTCCATTTCATTTAGACCTTTGGTTGGAAGTTTTTCATTCCTTTTGATTTCAGGTTATTTCTTTGTCTCCCTATTTTAGGTGACTATTTTTCTTTGTTCCTGCACTTCTTGATTCTCTTTTTTGCTATCTGTCTTTGTGGGGTGATCTTCTATGATAGCAGTTGTATGGGATTCAGTGGTGTAGTCTCTTTGATCTCCTTGTCTGGATGTTTTAATATTATCCTTTCTTCTTTTTTTTTATGGGCTCTCTTGTTGTACTTGGGTTTTACCTGTTAGTGCCTCCCTTGATGATGGATTGTCTCTTCTGGTGGGTTTACTGTTGGGAACAATTCCCACCTTATTTTGTATTTGATCAGTAGCAGGGCAAAGGCAAAATGATTTAAGATAGCAGGATAGTATTCTATAGGATTTAAAGTACCAACAAGTAGGGGGCAGACAGGAGATCCACTGGAGAAGTACAGTGATAACTGTGATATTTGACCCAACTAGCTACTTTTTATAAAAGGTGAAATAGATATAGGACTCTTGTTAGCAGGGAAAAAGATTGTGAGCTGAATCCAGAAAACAGAACCCTTGTGCAAGCTTAGATGGTGAGATATAGTGAGAGTAGAGGATAGAAACTAGCTATAGTGTGCAAGAGAATAGAGTTAACAATAACTGTAATAAAGCTCAGGAAGATAGTGAAATGGACCAATAACAGAGATAGGTGCTATGTAGTATTTACAGTAATATGGAACAACAATTATTTAAAATAATACTGGAACAACAATCATATGACCATAAATATATGATCTGAATAAAAGTAACAGAAAGTAAAAGACCAAGAGAAGTGTGTTATTAAAATACGAGTGATATGAAAGAAGAAAAATTGAAATGCAATATGAGAGAACAAGGAAAGCCAAACAATGCAATCAATCAAAACAAAAAAAAAAACTAAACAGAAAGATAAATAAAAAATAATATTCAATTAAAGAAATATAAATATCAAAAATAATAATAAATATAAGCAATAACATGTATGTTCTATAGGATAGAATAGTGAAATTTGTCTCAGTTTTTCAGTTGTTGGCATTACTTTGTGATCCCTATCTAGATTTGTCTGTGGTCCTTTCATAGCTCCAGGTCTTATTATCTCACACTTGGGAAAAGGAAAAAAAAGTCTCCTGCTGACTAATCCTGTGAAGGAATTCTGGTGGTTTTCCTGCATTCCATAGGCAGAGCAGGGCTAGACTTTGCTTTTCTACCTTCCTGTGGTTCGGGGAGGACGGGGACCTGGTCTTGGCAGCAATATTCACAGTTGCCCAGACTCCAGCCCAGGTCCTCCATGTGCTTCCAGGTCCCCACTCTCCATCTGTGCCAGGCCAGTGTCTTTAATCCACCATATTGTTCCACCCATGTGGTCCCTTGATTAGGAGCAACTCCCACCCCATCTCCCTCTTCACTGGCCTGGGTGCTGTGCACTCTCAAAGTCCCTTCAGGGCAGTTGTGCCCCTCTTCCTCCCTCTTCACTGGCCCACATGCTGCATGAGACTTCCTTAAATAGCTGCTGAGAGCCCTTTTTTTAAAGTCAATTCCTCTTGCTGTGGCCACTATTCTTAACAAGCACCTGGCTTTGCACAGAGCCCAACTCCCTGATCAGTCTAGGGACTATCCAGGTCAGGGTTCATCATGGCCCAACTCTTCTCCCTTTTCCTGGTATTACCTGGCTCCCCAATTTCTGTGGTAATGTCCTATCCAGCAACCACAGTCCCAGCATCAGAACACCACCTCTGTGCATCTCTCACTGCATCTTTATTCCCCCAGTGACTTCAAGCATCCAAGTCTCTCCTAGTGCAGATCTGCCTTCCATGCTCTAGTATGGGAGGGTGGTGCAGAGTTGTAATCGCTGATCCAGCTCTCCTCCAAAGCTCCCGTGGCAGTTGCTAACCCTCGTATCAGGCACCAGGCCAGGAACCACAGCAGAATTGGTACCAGTGCAGGTCTCAGGGACATTACGTCCTGATACAATCTTCTCACCCTTGGTTTTTCAACGTCCTTTACAATTTTGGCTTCCAAACTTCATGTAAGCTTGGATTGCACTGGCTGTTCATTCTGTTCTTTGGAATATCAGTTAGTTGTCCCAAGTGGGTATACAAGCAAGTAAGGTTCAGTTCCCACCTACTGAGAGGGGACTGAAGACTTGGAAAATTTTAGCTTAAGGTAAAAAGTTATAAGTCTAGCAAGTAATGTACATCTTAAGGCTTATGTTTCAGAAACTACAGATAAGGCCCATCCTGGCTTTTGGGAAAACAGCTGACCTCCTGGGGCACTGCTAGAAGATTACTGCCTGGGGACATCTGGACCTTTTGTGTTCCAGGAAGGTACAGATGACCACCATTCCTGGAAACAGCTAATTGCCCAGAACAGGAATGTTGTAGCTTCGCACACCTAATCCTTCCTGAATTTCAAAGCCCTCACTGCACCTGGTTTATTCCTTGTTATAAAAAATCTGGCCAAGAAATAGAAGGGAAGATGGTCTGTTAGGGTATGAACCCACCATCTTCTCGGATAGCTGGCTATCTGAACAAAGTGCCCATAAAATATTCAACCATTGTCACTGCTTACTGGATTTGGTAGTGACAGACAGCCTGAACACCGATGTCTTTTTCTGGTTATGTGTTTTGGCGACTCCATTCTGGGACAGACTTGGGGACTTTCTGGTAAGTCTGGGTATTTGGCAGGGAGTCCCATTGGCTGTCTGGGCTGAGAGGCACTGGGGGTTTGGATTCAGAGAATCCCAAGCAGCTACCAAGTTATTTCACTTGGGGATTCTCCCTCCTCGGTCCCAGCATTTCTCGTGAATCACATTGAATTGAATCATTGTGCTTTCTAGTTCAGGTTAAAATCCATGGTCATGACTTAGGTCATCTGGTCTGTTTTGGGTACCTTCTGTTTGGATCTCCATCTGGTCAAATGGAGGGGGGAACCTCCATTCTGGAAAACAGCCCACTGGAGCAGGCTCTGGTAAATTGGTCAATGTATGCTTATACACTGATGATGAAAAAGAAAATGGTTTTTAACTATAGCACTGTTTGGCTTACATATAATCTATATTCAGGGGAGAGCTGGCTGCTGAATAGGTCTTTGAATTACCACACTATACTGCAATTATAACTGTTTTGTCAAAGGTCAGGAAAGTTAGATGAAATGCTTTACATAGAAGCTTTTATGAGTCTACACAATAAAGAAGCAGAATTAAAAAGAAATAAGTTAATGGTTCAGAGAGAAGGGAATTTCCATGTAAAAGATAGTAGAAGTATAGAGGAGAGAGACCAGGAAGATCTAGATGTTATGACTGCTGCAAGCATGGTCAGGGTTCTCACAGCCCCTCCTGGTTCAGGGGATCTTACTCTTTATCTGACTGAAGGAACAAGGAAAAGTGCCCCTGAACTGGTATCACCATCTCTAACCCGCCAGGGAACCAAATTCAATGGAGGAAAAACCCCTACTGAGGCAGGGAAATATCCTTTGCAGAGACTTCCAGTAGGAGTAGGGACAGAGGGCCAGCCTGCTGCATATTATTGAGTACATACTCCATTTTCTACGTAGGATCTGCTAAACTGGAAAAATTCAAGCCCTTCTTATAGAGATGATCCTACTAAAATGACTGATTTGGTTACATCCAATTTTGCCACCCATCACCCCAATTGGGCAGGCATAAAAGCTCTATTAAACATCTTGCTTATGGGGGATGAAAGGAGACTAGTATTGGATAAGGCAAATGAAGAGGCTAGAAGAATACACAAGAAAATATAGATTGGACCCCTGACCCTGATAGAGCAATACCTCGAACTGAGCCCAACTGGGATCCTGATAGGTATGACTTGCATCTCCTAGAGCATTATAAGAGATGCATTCTTGAGGGAATGAGGAAAGGGGTCCCCAAGCAAAAAAGTCTGAATGTGGTGCAGGCGGTGCAACAAAAGCCCACAGAGGACCCTTCTGAGTTTCTTGAAAAAATCTACCAGGCCTATAGAAAATATACAGACTTAGATCTACAAGCCTCTGAAAATGTTAGAATGGTGAATATGACTTTTATCTCCCAAAGTGCACCTGCTATCAGAAAGAAACTTCAGAAGTTAGGAGGAATAGGCATAAATTCATCTCAATTATTAGACATTGCCTTCAAAGTTTACAACGGAGAACAGAGGAAGGCCCAAATGTTCTAAGAGGATGGTTGTTTGACCACCATCTTCTTATAACAGACTCCAGGAATGTTCTATCCTCAGGCAGGAGGTTCCAGACCCCCATCTAAAATGGCTGCCACCGATCAATGCACATATTGTAGAGAGAGAGGGCACTGGAAAAACAAGTGTCCTAAGAGAAGTAGTACAAGGCCTAAGCCAGAGAATTTGAGAGTTATGCTAAAGAGAGGAAACAATTCTGATGATGACTGATGGTGCCCAGAGGTTCTCTCATTACAGAAAACCATTAGTGTCACCCCCCAGGAACCTCGGGTAAAACTAGTGGTGAGGAGGGGGGAAACTATGGACTTTTTAATTGATACTGGAGCAACATATTCTGTGGTTAATAGACCCCTAGGTGTAGGGGTCTATTCGCTACAGGCTGTAACAGTAACCTGAATTTCTGGAAACCCTGAGAGCCAGTTTTTCTTGAAATCTTTAGAATGTGATGTGGGAGATACAGTCTTAACCCTTAACAGGTCTCTCCAGAGCATGCATGATAGTTCCTCTTGAGATCCAACATAGCCAGAACTCTGAATGTTGGCTGGAAGAAATTGAGAACCAGGTAAACCCCATTGTGTGGACTGCTAAGAGTCCGGGGAGAGCTAAATGAACCTCCTCTATTAAGGTTGACCTCAAACCAAAGGCAGGAATTCCCAATAAGAAACAGTACCCTTTGTGAAAAGAAGCATTAGAAGGAATATGTCCAATAATCCAGAAGTTCCAGGAATATGAACTATTTGGCCCTGTTGTTCTCCATACAATACCCCCATCTTGCCCATCAGGACACCTCATTCAAATGTGTATCAGTTTGCACAAGATCCAAGAGTCATAAATGACATTGTGCAAGACATTAACCCCACTGTTCCAAATCCTTATACTTTGGTGAACAGTATACGCAGGGCCAGCCTTTGGTATTCAGTAATGGACTTAAAAGATACTTTCTTTTGCATTCCATTTGATCAGGGCTCACAATCATTGTTTTCTTTTGAGTGGCAGAACCCAGAGTCTCAAGTCAAGACTCAGTACTGCTGGACAGTCCTACCACAAGGGTTCAAGAACTTGCCCACTATGTTTAAAGAAGTCCTGAGTCAGGACTTAAAGGAAATAATACTAGAAGGAAGAATTCTGTTGCAATATGTGGATGGCCTCCTAATTATTGGGGCATCATTTCAGCAGTTTTTAACTAACACCATAGCTATCCTGAACCATCTCGTATCTTGTGGCTATAAAGTATTGGCACAGGAGGCCCAGATTTGCCAACAAGTTGTTAAGTTTCTTGGATTTCTGCTCAAACCTGGCAAAAGGAGTCTCACTGGAAACAGAAAAGAGACCATAATCTACATGAAAGCTCCCAGTACCAAGAGACAGGTAAGAAGATTTCTGGGTATGGCAAGCTACTGCTGCATCTGGATTCCAAACTTTGGGCTTATCGCCAAACCACTGTATGAAGCTCTGAAGGGATCAGAATATGGCCCTTTAGAGTGGACAAAAGAGTGGAGTCAGGCTTTTGAGTCCTTGAAGGCACACCTGGCTTCTGCCCCAACTTTGGGGCTTCCAAATCTATTTAAGCCCTTTCAATTATATATACATGAGAGACAGGGCATTGCCCTAGGAGTCCTCACCCAAATGTGTTGTGACATTCAGCAACTCACGGCATACTTGTCAAAGAAACTAGATCATTCCATCCAGGGATGGCCTGCTTGTCTAAGAGCAGCGGCAGCTACCTGCGAGCTGTTGCAGGAAGCTGAAAAGTTTTCCTTGGGACAGCCTATCACCATATATGCACCTCACCAAGTGTTGTTCTTGATGGAGAAAAGGGAACATGTGGCTCACTGATGGAAGAATGAGCAGGTACCAACCCATTCTTCTTGACAATCCTAATGTTTCCCTCAAAACTGTAAATAAGTTAAATACTGTCTCTCTTCTCCAAGAGCCTGACTGAGCTGCACTGATGCATGACTGTGTTGAAATAATTGATGAAGTTTATTCTAGTAGAATTGGTTTACAGGACCATCCTCTAGAAGAAACAGGCTGGACTCTCTATACAAATGGAAGTAGCTATATGGACAAAGGGAGCAGAAAGGCTGAGTATGCAGTTGTGACTCTTGAAGAAGTAGTGGAGGCCAAGGTCCTGCCATCAGGAACCTTTGTTCAGAAAGCTGAACTGATCGCATTGATAAGGGTGCTGGAATTATCTATCACAGGAAAAGAGAGTAAATGTGTACACTGACTCAAGGTACGCCTTTTTTATTTTGCATGCACGTGGTTCGATCTGGAAGAAAAGAGGACTGTTAACCTCCAATGGAAAAGAAATTAAGCATGTGGCCAAAATTTTGAAATTTTCACAGGGTGTTCAGTTACCTTTGTAGGTGGCAGTCATGCACTGCCTGGGACATCAGAGAGAGAACTGAAGCAGCTGGAGGAAACAATCTGCTGATAAGGCAGCTAAAGAGGCTGCTAAAGGAGCACTTTTAATGCCTTTGGTACCCGTTCTGGACTTGTCACAATTTGACCTTGAATATTCGACTGCAGACTTAGAGAAAGCTAAGGGTTGGGGTTTTGATGAAGAAAGTCCTGACAGTCTATCAAAAAAGAATAAGAAGGGAATTATACTGCTTCCTGAGCATTTAGTAGAAACTATCATGAAGCATTTGCATGAGGTCACTCATGGAAGAGACTCATTAATCACCTATGTTAAACCATGGCTTAAACCAAGTGCCCATAAAATATTCAATCACTGTCATTGCTTATTGGATTTGGTAGTGACAGGCAGCCCAAACACCGGTGTCTTTTCCAGTTACACTACCTCCCCATCACCTTCAGTCCAAATTTTTATGTAATTATGCTGCTGCCTGGGCTGTACCCTGCCCCCACCACTGCAGCCGCATCATTCACCAGGCTGGCTCACTAAGCGGAAGAAGGAGACACCCCCACAGAGGGGAGCAGCAGAGCTCAGGGAGTTAGCAATCCCCAGAAAGACAACTCAGTGGAGGAGCCAAACTACCCTGAGGAGACTCTGAGAGTGCCTAGCACCTAGGACAGATAAGAGCAAGAAGGTGGCATGTGAGTTGTTCCTAACTGGTGCATCTCAAGGGCAGCAAAACAGGTGGATTGAAAGTGCAGGCCTGGTGCAAAAGGGCGCTGGAGGCCTGGCAGTGAACAGAAGATCTGGGCTGGAGTCTGGACAACTGTGAAGAGTGTGGTGGCCCAGATCTGGCCCCCATCCTCCCAAAACCATAAAAAAAAATGAGAAAAGCAAACCCCGAACCCCTCAGCCTGCTATAGCCAGAAAGAGCAGAAGAACTAATTCCCTTGGCCAGTTTAAAGCCAGCAGGAGGCTTTTCTTTCATTTTTTTTCTTCTTTTTCCCCAAGTGAGATAATATGACTTGAAGCTGTGAAAGGATCAGAGTCAGGCCCAAAGTAGGAACACAAGGATAATTCCAGCAACTGTGAAACTGAGACAAATTTCACTTTGCTATTCTAGAGAAATTGTATGTTATTGTGTATTTGTATTATTATTTTTTCTTCTTTTATTTTATTAGTATTTTTTAATTTCTTTCTATTTAGTTTTGTTTAATTCCATTGTTTGACTGATTTTCCTTGTTCTCTCTTTCATAGTGCATTTTAGTTTTATTTATTTTATTTTTATTTAAGTGTATTTTATTGATTATGCTATTACAGTTTTCCAAGTTTTTCCCTCTTCATCCTCCTTCCACCCTGCATACCCAAACCCTCCAACATTCCCCCCTCCTTAGTTCATGGCCATGGGTTGCACATATAAGTTCTTTGAATTCTCTGTTTCCTATTTCATTTTTGACTTCTTCCTGTCTATTTTATGCTTACCAATTATGTTTCTTATTCCCTGTACCTGTGCCCCCATTCCTCACATCCCCCTCCCCATGGAAAACCCTCCATGTGATGTCCCTTTCTGTGATTCTATTCCTGTTCTAGTTGTTTGCTTAGTTTTTGTTTTTCTTGCCTTTCTTTTATTTTAGGTTCATTTGTTGATAGTTGCAAGTTTGATATCATTTTACTGTTCATAGATTTCGATCTTCAATCTCTTTGATAAGTTTCTTTAACATTTCATATAATAAGGGTTTGGTGAGGATGAACTCCTTTAAATTTACTTTTTCTGGGAAGCACTTTATCTGCCCTTCCATTCTAAATGATAGCTTTGCTGGGTAGAGTAATCTTGGATGTAGGTCCTTCCCTTTCATGAATTCAAATAGATCTTTTCAGCCTCTCCTTGCCTGTAAGGTTTCTTTTGTGAACCAGCTCATAGTCTTATGGGCACTCTGTTGTAGGTAACTCTCCTTTCCTCTTGCTATTTTTAAGATTCTCTCGTTATCTTTAATCTTGGGTAATTTAATGGTGATGTGCCTTGGTGTGTTCCTGTTTGGGTACAACTTCTTTGGGACTCTCTGGGCTTCTTGAACTTCCTGGTAGTCTATTTCCTTCACCAAATTGGGGAAGTTTTTATTCATTACTTGTTGAAATAAGTTTTCAATTTCTTGCTCTTTTTCTTCTCTTTCTGGCACCTCTATAATTCAGCTATTGGAATGTTTAACGTTGTCCCAAAGCTTCCTAAGCCTCTCTTCATTTTTTCTGAATTCTTGCTTCTTCATTCTGTCCAGGTAGGATGTTTATTTCTTCCTCTTATTCCACATAATTGATGTGAGTCCTAGTTTCCTTCCTGTCACTCTTGGTTCCCTGAATATTTTTGCTTTATTTCACTTTGGATATCCTTCATTTGTTCTTTCTTTTTTTGACCAAGCTCAATCAGTTCTGTGAGCATTTTGATTACCAAGTCTTTGAACTCTCCATCAGATAAGCTGGCTATCTCCTCACCACTTAGCTCCTTTCTGGAGTTTTGCTTTGTTCTTTCACCAGGACCTATTTCATTGTCTTTGTGCACCTGTTAAGTTGTAAGGGAGTGGGCCCTTAGCTATTCACCAGGACAGGGCAACCCTCCATGCTGCGAGGCAGCACTGTCTGTGGGGGAGGAGCCAGAGAGGGAACAATTCAGCTTGCCTGTTTGGTTCTAGACCCACTTTCCCATGATCCCTTGTATGAGATTGGGGGTTTCTACCACCGAGACAACCCCTGCCATAGTCCACAGTCAGCTCTGAGTCTCATTTTCCTGTTCGGCCAACCCCACCTACAAGGTATGTCACCTCACCATGGGTTCTCTCAGCCAGCTTCCCCTGCATGGTCCACTGCATTTCCCTGGGTTCTCTCAGTCTACCAGTCTTACCAGTCTGGTTAGTCTGGTTGACTATTTCTTTAATTCTTTGGTTGTTGGGGTTCCATGCACTTTGATTTTCTGGCACTTCTGGTTGTTTATTGATTTTAGATTGGTTCTTATCCTCCTTTTGGTTGTGCAAGGAAGCAAAGGGTTTCTGGCTATGCTTCCATCCTGGCTGAAACTTCATAGGGTATTTTTCATTTTCCTTTTCTCACTTCACTTCTCTTCCAATAGCACTATACTCTAGGTTGTGCACTTCCTATTCTTGTTACTCAGATCACATACATTCAGTCATATGATTGTTGTTCCAGGATTATTGTAAATAATTGCCCCATGCAATTGTAAATACTATGCAGCATCCTTCCCAAATCTTAGCCCATTTCACTATCTTCCGGAACTTTATTACTGTTGTGGTTAACTCTATTTTCTTGCACGCTACACCTTTTCTATCTTTCAGGGTCACTATATTTCATAATCTCACCTCCTACAAGCTCACTGTTTTATAGATTCAACTCACAATCCTTCCACACTCTAAGAGAGTCTTATCATTTATCCACCCTATTTAAAAGGTGGTAGTTGGGTGAAATATCACAGTTAACACTATACATATACAAAAGATCTCCTAGTGCTTCTCTGTGGGTTGGTACTTTAAATCCCATAGAATACACTCTCACCATCTTAATCCATTAAGCCTTACCCCTCCAACTAATCACATAAAAGAGTAGGTGGGAGTTGTGAACACCAGTATAACCACTGGAAGGGAGAACTCACCAACAAAGGCACCACCAAAAGAAAATAAAGGAAGAAGGTGAAGGAGAAGTGGAGGCCACACTAATCTCCACCCAGGACCAATCTGGAGGTACAATTAAATAGTGGAGAAATTACTCAGAACTAACAACTGAACAAAAGCAAAAGAGAAGCCTCAAAAACTTGGACAGACAGAAGAACCAACTTTAACACAACCTGTCAGTACCTGCACAACAGAATACAAGATGTAGTGGGTGGAGTGACCCTCAGTTAACCAGCTGGTGGGAAGGACACACAGAAGAAAGACCCAACAACAATCAAAATTGAAAGATACCCATAGAGCCAACATAAACTACAACCCAAGAGCAGCAAGGATAGGAGATCAAGGAGACTGCACAACTGAATTTCACAGGTATTCTACCACAGAAGTTCATACCATAAACCCAGGGAGTCAGAAAAATTCAATTTAAGAAGCAGAAGCTAACAAGAAGAGTCTCACAGACAATGAGAAGACAAAGAAACCTTCCCCAAATGAAAGGAAAAGAGGAACACTCAGAAAGAATGCTAAATGAAACAGAAGCAAGTCAACTATCAGATATTGAGTTCAAAACAATGGATATAAGGGAGCTCAATAAATTTTCAGAGAATTACCAAAAACTACAGGGAAACTGCAAAGAACTCACTGCAAACTATAATATCATGAAAAAGAAAATAGAAACTATCAACAAGGGACAAGAGGAAATGAAGAATACAACTTCTGAATTGAAGAACATAATACAAGGATTCAAAAGGAGGCTCTATGAAACAGAAGATTGAATCAATGAGCTGAAGGAGAACATAAAAAAAAAAAAACCACCCAGAAAGAGCAAGAAAACAAAAGAAGACTCATAAAGAATGAAGAGGGGTTAAGGGAACTGCAGGACTAAATAAATTGTAATAATATCCATATAATAGGGATACCTATTAATAGGGAAGGAGAATAGGGATCCATATAATAGGGAAGTAGAAGAAGAGTAAGGAATAGAAAACCTGTTTGAAAGACTAATGATGGAAAACATCCCTAATATGATGAAAGAAAAAGTCACACAAATCCAGGAAACACAGAGAGTCCCAATCAAAAGGAACCCAAAAAGACCCAGTTTAAGACACATCATAATTAAAATGGCAAAGTTCAAAGACAAAGAATCTTAAAAGCAGCAAAGGAGAAACAGGAAGTAACATACAGGGAGCCCTGATAAGGCTAGCAGCTGACTTCTCAATGGAAACGCTCCAAACCAGAGTTGATTGGCAAGTAATATTCCAAGTGATGAAAACCACAGGCCTGCAACCAAGACTATTATCTCCTCCAAGGCTCTCAATTAAAATGGAAGACCAAATAAGTAGTTTCCCAGGCAAAAGAAGCCACAAAGAATACCCCTCCTAAAAATCATCACTGTAAGAGGTGCTAAAGGGTCTCCTTTAAGAAAAAGGGAAAAAAAGAGTGAGATAAAGAGGAACACAGGTACAAAACCATGGCAATGAATTAGTAACTATCAATAATAACCTTAAATGTAAGTGGATCAAATGATCCAATCAAAAGACATAAAATAGCTGAATGGATAAGAAAATGGGACCCACACATATGCTTCCTACAAGAGACCCATCCCAGAACAAAAAAAGACCTACAGAGAGTGAAAATGAAAGGCTGGAAACCAATATTCCAAGCAAATGGATAGGAAAACAAAAAGACAGGGTAGCAATACTCATATCAGACAAAAGAGACTTCAAAACAAGGGCCATAAAAAGAGACCCAGAAGATGACCTCATAGGACTCAAGAGAAAAATCAATCAAGAAGACATAAACATTGTAAATATATGTGCACTCAACATAGGACCACCCAAATACGTAAAGAAAATCTTGGAGGACTTCAGGAAAGTTATCGACAGCAACAAAATTACAGTAGATTTTAACACCCCACTGTCAAAAATGGATAAATTTTCAAAACAAAATATCAACAAATATATTGTGGCACTGAACAATGTCCTAGATCAAATGAATTTAACTGATATATACTGAGCCTGTCACCCCAAAGAAGCAAAATAGACATTCTTTTCAAATACACATGGAATATTTTCAGAGATACACCACATGACAGGGCACAAAACAAGCCTTAACAAATTCATGAAAATTCAAATCACATCAACCATTTTCTCTAACCACAAGTGACTGAATCTAGAAACAAACCTCAAGGAAAAAAATCTCAAAAGCATTCAAATTAATGGAGATTGAATAGCATACTATTAAACAATGAATGCGTCAATAATGAGATCAATAGAGAAGTCAACCCCTGCAAGAGCTGGCACCCCTACTTGGAGCCACAGGGACTGATATACTGCCTGTGCTGTACTTGTTCTGAGAGCACCCACGTGAATTGTTACTGCCTTCACTGCCCACCTATCCACTGCCCCCAGCTTGTGATGGAGCCACAGCAATGCTGTCTTCAGTGTGTGGAACCGCACACCCCCTCTGGGCTCCGTGCCCACCAAAGTCCTGCCAGCACAACGGGACCATGTACCAACATGGAGAGATGTTCAGTACCCATGAGCTGTTCCCTTCCCACCTGCCCAACCAGTGTGTCCTCTGCAGCTGTACCATAAGAGCCTCCTGCCTGCCCTTCAGCCCAGGCCTGTGGTCTGGGCATCAAAAGCAAGGTGGTGGAACTGGGAGGGAGGGAGATTGTTCTCTCTGCTCAAGCAAAGTGAGAATGAGTGGGCTCAGGGGCAAAGGGATACCAGGGGTTGGGAAGATCCTGCCCTTCCCTGGGCTTCTGTGCCCACCTGAGCTGCCTTTCACAGCACCAGTGGCCTTGCACAGCCATTTGACAATTTGTTTTCTCCACAGTTGACTTTGCTCTCCTGGAGGGGAGGGAACATACCCAATTCATGCCTTTATCTTCCACTGCTTGTAGCCCAGGGCCTGGACTACCAAGGGTGTCGTCAAAGATTTTGAATGAATGAATGAATGAATGAATGAATGAATGAATGATAAGTTATCAGTCCTGGGCCACAGAGACAAGGCCAGACAGTAGCCAAGTGGAATTTAATCTGAAGTTGCCTAAACCCCTGATGCTGCAGTCAGAGTTGAGCCTCAGGACAGGCAGGACAGACTCTGCAGTATTAACAGCATATAGACACTGAAGCCAAACAAGGCCTTCTCGAACTTCTGGCCAAGATGGAGACATAGGTAGACACACTGTGCTCCCTTTGAACAACCAAGATAGGGACAACAACAATTTAGAAATAGAATAACAACCAGAACTTGCAAAAAACTGAACTGTATGGAAGTCGGACAACCGAGAAGTTAAAATAGACCTGTTCATTCAGACCAGTAGGAGGGGCGGAGTCGGGCAGCCGGGTGCTGGTCACAGTTCAGAGAGCAGACAGCATTGGGACTGGGCATGTAAGGCATCCAGGGCACGCAAGACTGCAGCGGGTGGACCCTGAGTGTGCAAGCGGCAGCCGGCAGACCCTGGCCAAGGGGTGGCAAGTGGCAGACCCAGCAATGTGGGAATTGTGAAGCTAGGCACTGAGGGCAACCCAGGATTCCAGTGCTGGGAAATAGAACCTCGGGACATTGATTGAAAACACCTGTGGGGGCTGAGGCACAGGGGGAGACTCCCAGCCTTACAGGAGAGGTCCTTGGAAAGACCCACAGGGTACACAAGCCCACCCACATGGGAATTGGCACCAGAGGGGCCCAGTTCGCTTGTGGGGAGCGGCGAAAGGGACTGAGGTCTGACGGGGAGTGGAGCAGGGGCCATTGTTCCCTCTTGGACTCCGCACCCACTGGGGTGCCCCACCTTGGTGAACACCTACGGCTCCGCCCCTCATATGTAACAAATGGGACCAGACCAAAGGGTTGGGGGAGATGGCCCAGACAGAATTCAAATCCTCAGAACCAATACTTTTAAGCGACCAAGAGATAGCCAACCTATCAGATGCACAGTTCAAAGCACTGGTGATCAAGATGTTCACAGAATTGGTTGATTTTGGTCACAAATTAGATGAACAAATGCAGGCTATAATAAGAAAAATGAAGAAAAATGCACAGGGAACCAGTAGTGATGAGAAGGAAACTGGGACTCAAAACAATAGAGTGGATCAGAAGGGGGGGAAAAAAAAACAACCAAACAAAAAAGAATGGAGAAATAAGAATTCCAAAAAATGAGGAAAAGCTTAGGAACCCCCAGGACATCTTTAAATGTTCCAACATCCTAATTATAGGGGTACCAGAAGGAGAAGAGGAAGAGCTACAAGTGGAAAACTTATTTGAACAAATAATAAAGGAGAACTTCCCCAATCTGACAAAAGAAATAGCTTTCCAGGAAGTCCAGGAAGCTTGGAGAGTCTCAAAGACGTTGGACCCAAAGAGGAACACACCAAGGCACATCATAATAACATTAGCCAAGGTAAAAATGAAGGAGAGAATCCTAGAAGCAGGAAGAGATAAGGAGACAGTAGCCTACAAAGAAGTTCCCATCAGACTGTCAGCTGATTTCTCAAAAGAGATCTTACAGGCACGAAGGAGCTGCAAAAAAGTATTCCAAGCCATGAAAAACAAAGACCTACATCCCAGATTGCTCTATGCACCAAAACTTTCATTTAGAATGGAAGGGGAGATAAAGTGCTTCTCAGATCAGGTCAAGTTCAAGGAGTTCGTCATCACCAATCCCTTATTATATGAAATGTTAAAGGTACTTATCTAAGGAAAAGAAGATAAAAAGTATGTATAGTAAAATGACAGCAAACTCACAATTATTAACAACCACACATAACACAAAAACAAAAAGAAACTAAGCAAACAACTAGAACAAGAGCAGACCCACAGAAATGGAGAACACATGGAGGGTTCGTAACAGGGGAATGGGAGGAAGACAATGGGGGAAAAGGTATGAAGAATAAGTTGCATAGTTGGTACATAGAAAATAGGTGGAGGGCAAGAGTTGTATGGGAAAAGTAGAAGCTAAAGAACTTATGACACATGGCCTTGAACTAATGGGGGGGATGTGGGTTGGAGAAGGTGTGCAGGGTGGAGGGGAATGAAGGGGGATTAATGGGACAATTGTAATAGCATAATCAATAAAATATTTTTAAAAATGGGAAAAAAGAGAAATAAAAAAGTTTCTGGAAGCAAATGAGAATGAACTCACAACAACCCCAAACTCATGGGACAGAGCAAAGGCAGTTCTGAGAGGAAATTTCACTGCAATACAGGTCTACCTAAAAAAAAAAAAAACACCAAAAACATTTCAAATGAATAACCTAAACCTAAACCTACAAGAACTCAAGGAGCAACAACTAAGACAACTCAGCAGAAGTAGACAGGAGGATATAACCAAGATCAGAATATAGTTAAATGACATAAAGACTAAAAACACAATTCTAAGGGTCAATAAATCCAGGAGCCGGTTCTTTGAAAAGGAAAACAGAATCAACAAGCCTTTAAGCAGGCTCATCAATAAAAACATGGAGAGAACTCAAATAAGCACAATCAGAGATGAAAGGGGGGTTACAATTGATACCACAGAAATACGGAACATTGTAAGAAATAACTACAAAAAAGTATATGCAAAGAAATCTGAATGCCGGGTGGGCGGAGAAGATGGCAGCCTAGTAGGAGGAGTCGTGATCACCTTCTCCAGTGCTCGGGGGAGAATTTGGCCGATCTGAGGAGAAACAGACAGGAGACCACCAATATCGCAACATTTATGAAAATAGGACATCAGAAGTTATCCAGATATTGAATGAACGGACGGTAAGAGGACGTCTCCAGGAACAAAAGGGACCTGTGATACGTGCGGAGAGCAGGCCAGCGGTCCTGGATCTGTCTCTGGGCACCTGGGAGAGCGGAGTTGCTGCTCCGTCCCTGTCCCAGACAAGGTTTGGGAAGCAGAAGCGCAGGAGCTGTGCGCACCCGCGAACTTTCCGGGAAAAGTGAGTACTCAGTCTGCCAGACCAAGAGAGACCTTGCCGTGGGGGGTGGAGGCCTTGCCATGGGTGCTTGTGCCCCAGCTCCAACCCAGGGAGTGTGTGGTTTGGGGGAAGGCTGAGACCCCACGGCCCAGGAACAAGGGAAGGGCTTCCGGACCTGAGGCGATTTGGCACAGGCACGCGCCCTGCCCGGGTACCTAACTCAAACGGAGAACCCAGAAAAGGCACAACTATTCCAGGGTCCTGGGGCCCACAGCAGAGGCAAAGGGAAGGGCATGATCCCTCCCAAACCCCGGAGGGTATGTCCCGAAACGGGAGGAGAGACAGTGCTTCCAGGGAACGTAGAGCCCATGGAGGGGAAGTACGGGACTCCTTGCAGTGCCCGTCCAGGCACCATGATTCCAGAAAAGAGGCATGTGCTTCACTGAGCATAGAGCCTGTGGTGGCGAAGCTAGGGGAGGGTCGCAACCCCTTGCCATTTCCGCAGCTTGTGCCCCAAGCCCAGAGGGACAACGATCCTTTCTGGGAAAAGCTGGTGGCCAGCCCTGAGTCTGACTGAGTTCTATCTTAGAAAGGTGAAAGGAAGTCTAACCGCTCGCTCCTCAGCCTGCTTGAGCTGGCAGGAGCAGAAACACTGGTTTGGCCAGTCAGAAACCAACAAGAGTTTTCTGTTTTTGTTTTTTAATTTGCTTTTGCTGTTTTTTTTTTGTTGTTGTTGTTGTTTCTTTGCTTATTTTCTCTTTCTCTCTCTTTCTCTGTGTGGGTGTTTTCTTCTTTTTTTCTTTCTTTTTTCTCTTTTCCCCTTATACTGCTGTTGTTGTTTGTTTGATTTTATATTGTTTTCGTTTATTATGCAACTTTTTATATTTTTAAACTCTTATTATTTTTATATCTCTCAATTCCTTATGATTCTCTTCCATCCATCTTAGTGCTATTACTTCTGCTCCAAATCTATCTCTCCTGCAATACATTTTCTAGGTTTTTTTTTTTTTTGGTTGTTGTTGTTTGTTTGTTTGTTTGTTTTGTTTTTGCCTGTAAATTTATAGTATCTTTTTCTCTCTTTTCTGACATTTTTTATTTCAATAGTATTTTCTTTTCTTTCTGCATAATCTTCTTTGCTTGGCTGGTTATACTGTCGATTGACAGGTTCCGCCTATTATCTCATTCACAATGTGTTGATAATTTACTGTCCCTCACTTGGGTCCCATTGGTACACCATTCAAGATTCTATGCTCCTTATTCTTGTTGTCTAGATCTCATGGAATCTGCCACAAGATTTTTCCTTCAATATTACTATACATAAGACTTATTCCACACACTTGTAAATACAACTTAACACCCCTCACAGATCTAGGCTCACTTCACAATTTCCTAAACTCTACTAATGTAGGGGTTATCTCTATTTTTTTACAGACTACTCCTATTTACTATTCTTTATTCATACCTTACCTCAGAATCGGACCTCTCGCAGCTTCATAGTTTTCTAGATCCAACTAACAACACTTTCCTCTCCACTAAGAGTCTTATCTTCTTTCCGTACTTTTTAAAACGTGGATAGTGGGGCAGAAGATCACAGTTAATTCCATATATAGCCAAAGGATCTCCCATCTCTTCTCTACTGGCTGCTACTGTAAATATCATAGAATACTGGTTTGTTGTCTTAACCCATTTTGCCTTACTCCTCCAACTGATCACAAAAAAAGAGTAGGGGGAAGCTGTGAACACCAGGATACCGAAAAGAGACTACACCACTGATCCTCACAGGTATTCTACCAGAGAAGTTCACACCATAAACACAAGGAACCAGAACAGATCAAGTTAAGAAACAGAGGTTAACAAGAAGAGTCTCAGGAACAATGAGAGGACAAAGAAACAATCTGCAAATGAAGGGAAAGGAGGAAGCCTCAGAAGGAATGCTAAATGAAATAGAGGCAACTCAACTATCAGATATTGAGTTCAAAACAATGATTATAAGGAAGTTCAACGAGCTCACAATGAGCTTCGAGAAACTACAGGGAAGCTATATTGATCTCACTGCAAACTATATCAATATGAAAAAGGAAATAGAAACTATCAACAAAGGCCAAGAGGAAATGAAGAATACAATTTCTGAACTGAAGAACACAGTACAAGGAATGAAAAGCAGGATTGATGAAGCAGAAGATCGGATCAGCAAATTGGAGGACAAAGTAGAAAAAGACACCCAGAAAGAACAAGAAAAGGAAAAGAGGCTCAGAAAAAATGAAGAGGGATTAAGAGAAATGCAAGACAATATGAAACGTAATAATATCCGTATAATAGGGATACCAGAAGGAGAAGAAGATGAGCAAGGGATATAGAACCTACTTGACAAAGTAATGAAGGAAAACTTCCCCAATTTGATGAGAGAAAAAGTCACACAAATCCAGGAAACACAAAGAGTTCCAATCAAGAGGAACCCAAAGAGGCCCACCTCAAGACGCATCATAATTAAAATGGCAACATTTCAAGACAAAGAGAGAATATTAAAGGCAGCAAGGGAGGAAAAGGAAGTAACATACAAGGGAGCCCCAATAAGGCTAAGAGCTGATTTCTCAATGGAAACACTTCAAGCCAGAAGGGAATGGCAAGAAATATTCCAAGTAATGAGAACCAGAGGCCTGCAGTCAAGGCTACTTTACCCAGCAAGGCTCTCAATCAAGATAGAAGGCGAAATAAGAAGCTTCCCAGACAAAAGAAGTCTACAAGAATATACCTCCACTAAACCAGCTCTGCAAGAGATACTAAAGGGTCTGATTTAAGGAAAGGAAGGAAAAGAGAAAGAGAGAGAGGAACACATGTACATAAATGGCAATGAATAAGTACCTATCAATAATAACCTTAAATGTAAATGGATTAAATGCTCCAATCAAAAGACATAGAATAGCAGAAGGATAAGAAAACATGATCCACACATATGCTGCCTACAAGGGGCCCACCTCAGGATAAAAGACCTGCACAGGCTGAAAGTGAAGGGCTGGAAACAACTTTTCCAAGCAAATGGATAGGAAAACGAAAAAAGCCGGGGTAGCGATATTCATTTCATACAAAATAGACTTCCCAAAAAGGGCCATAAAGAGGACCCACGAGGTCACTTCATAATACTCAAGGGAAGAATCCACCAAGAAGACATCAATATTGTAAATATATATGCACCCAACATAGGTGCACCCAAATACATAAAGAAAATCCTAGAGGACTTTAAGAAAGATATTGACAGCAACACCATTATAGTGGGGGATTTTAACACCCCACTCTCAAAAATGGACAGATCACCCAAACAAAATATCGACAAAGATATCGTGACATTGAACAATACTCTAAATGAAATGGACTTGACTCATCTATTTAGAGCCCTCCATCCCTAAGAAGCTAAATACACATTCTTTTAAAATGCAGATGGGACATTTTCAAAGATAGACCACATGATAGGGCACAAAACAAGTCCCAACAAGGTCAAGAAAAATGAAATCATATCAAGCATTGTCTCGGATCACAAGGGAATAAAACTAGAAACAACCCGAAAGGAAGAAAACCCAAAACACTCAAAATCATGGAGATTAAATAGCATGCTATTAAACAATGAATGGGTCAACGATGAAATTAGGGAAGAAATGAAAAGGTTTCTGGAAACAAATGAAAATGAACGTACAACAACCCAAAACTTATGGGACACAGCAAAGGCAGCATTGAGAGGGGAGTTCATAGCCATACAGGCATACCTTAAAAAGATAGAAATATTTCAAACAAAAAACCTAACCCTACGTCTACAAGAACTAGAGGAACAACAACAAAGACAGCCCAGAGCAAGTAGAAGGAAGGAAATAACCAAGATCAGAGCAGAATTAAATGACATAGAGACTAAAAGCACAATTTTTAAGATCAATGAATCCAGGAGCTGGTTCTTTGAAAAGATAAACAAAACTGACAAGCCTTAAGCAGACTCATCAAGAAAAAAAGAGGGAAGAACCAAATAAACACAATCAGAAATGAAAGAGGAGAGATTACAACGGACACCTCAGAAATACAAAGAATTGTAAGAAATTACTACGAAGAACTGTAGTCCAAGAAATTTGAAAACCTAGATGAGATGGACAAATTTCTAGAAAAATATAATGTTACAAACTCAATGAAAAAGAAGCAGAAAACCTGAACAAACCAGTAACAGCAAAAGAAATTGAAGCAGTAATTAAAAAACTCCCAACACACAAAAGCCCCAGACCAGATGGTTTCACAGGAGAATTCTCCAAAGCATTTAAGGAAGAGCTAACCCCTATCCTGCACAGAGTATTTAAAAACATCCAAAAAGATGGAAGACTCCCAAACTCTTTTTATGAGGCCAACACCATCCTAATTCCAAAAGTAGATAAAGACACAGCGAAGAAAGAAAACTTCAGGCCAATATCTCTGAGGAACATTGTCGCTAAAATCCTCAACAAAATACTGGCAAACCGTATCCAACAATAAATTAAAAAGAGCATCCACCATGACCAAGTGGGTTTCATCCCAGGCATGCAAGGATGGTTCAATATTCACAAATCAGTTAATGTAATACACCACATAAACAAAAGCAAAGACAAAAATCACATGATCATTTCAATAGACGCGGAAAAAGCATTTGCTAAGGTACAGCACCCATTTATGATAAAAACACTCAGCAAAGTGGGAGTAGAGGGAACATTTCTCAACATAATAAAGGCCCTATATGACAGACCTACAGCCAGCATCATACTCAATGGGCAAAAACTAAAATCTTTTCCACTAAGAAGAGGAACAAGACAAGGTTGCCCAGTTTCACCACTTTTATTCAATGTAGTATTGGAAGTTTTAGCCACAGCAATCAGACAAGAAAAGGAAATAACAGGCATCCAAATCGGAAAGGAGGAAACAAAACTGTCACTGTTTGCTGATGACATGATAGTGTACGTAGAAAATCCTATAGACTCTACAAAAAAACTGCTGGACCTAATAAACGAATTTGGCAAAACAGCGGGATACAAAGTCAATATCCAGAAATCAAAGGCATTTCTGTACATAACCAATGAAACAGCAGAAGCAGAAATCAAGGAAAAAATCCCATTTGAAATACCAAAAAGAAAAATAAAATACCTAGGAATAAACCTAACCAAAGAGGTAAAAGACCTGTATTCAGAAAACTATATACCACTGCGGAAAGAAATCAAGGAAGACACAAACAAATGGAAACATATACCATGTTCATGGATAGGGAGAATTA
>PVIA01014100.1:0-28637 GCA_004024845.1 Tonatia bakeri
TGCCCTGGCTGGTGTGGCTCAGAGGATTGAACTCTGGCCTGTGAACTGAAAGGCCAGCAGTTCAAGTCCCAGTTCAGGCACATGCCTGAGTTGCAGACCAGGTCCCCAGTTGGGCGTGTACGAGAGGCAACCAATAGGTGTTTCTATACCACTTCTCCCCCTCTTCCCCTGTCTCTAAAAAATAAATAAATAACATCCTTAAAATAAACTCAGAAAATGTCTTTGAATATTGCCAAACATGCCCATGGGAGACAAACGCATCTGTTGTTGAAAACCACTGGTCTGAACGCGGAAGACTGGTACCTAACATTCTCACTGGTAGCTAGCCCGCTGCTGTCGTCAGTGAGGTGGTTTGTAGATGGTATTTCTGGAACTGCAGAGATTCCTCAGGGGGACACTCAGAAAGCAAGTGGCTGTCTTGTAAGCCCTGAGAGTTGGGTTTTCTATTTTTTGTAACACAAGTGCCTGCCTTAAACTCTGAATGCAGATGCATCCACTTCAAAGACACGATCATTTCAAGGATGGATTTCTTGAGTGAACACTTTGCCACTCACTCAGCTACATAAAGAGCCAGCCCTCCCTCCTCGCCTCCCCTACCCCTGCCCCAATCTTTGTTTTAGAGATCTTGGTTGTTTTCCTTCCCTGATCATTTGGGCCTCATGTTCTTTCTTTCCCCTGATTTGTATTCCTGCTCTTTTGTTTTAAATTCACCGATAAATAAGGAGCCCAGGAAGCCCTAGGCCCTCCACCCTAGACCCCAATAAAACCCTTCCCCACTCTACTCCCCACCTTGCTGTGTGGCGCCAGGGGTGCAATGTAATTTCTAGTACTTTTAGGTAATACATCCCCCCCAAGTTTCCTGATGGTTATTGCTGAGGGCATCTGCCGTCACGATGGGAACCACGGCGCTGGTCCAGCCGCGGCGCTGGCTGTCCACGGGCTGGCCCCAGCACGCCGCCGCGGCTCCCGCTCTCACTGCCCCGCTCCCCCAGAGCATTTTCACTTGCATATTTTCTATCAAACCTCACTGAAAAACAGGTTTTATTACCAAATAATGCTAATTTTTAAAAACTAAATATTTAAAAACCATTGATTTTAGGTATTGTGACTCCCATAATGCCCTTTAAAATACGAATGCATTCCTTACCAACCAGCAGAATGAAATTGCCATCCTTTTACAGATCAGTGTAAATGAGTTTCCCGGGACAACTGGCTAATTCCTCATGAAAAGTTCTCGAGAGAGTGAAACGTAGGCCTGATACATTTTGATGTGATCAGGTCTGGAAACATTGGATCGGGGCACCATGCCAGAAAGAACTGGAAAGTTCTGGACAACCAGAGTGTGCTACGAACAGTGGACTCTGGAGAGCTAACGAAAAACCAAATGTGCTAAAGCTAGGCTGTGACAAATTCACAATCTGGTCCAGAAGCTAATTGCAGTCTGGGGCTCTGTTTTTTGAAGGTTTCTAAATGGTTCTTTGAACATGAAATGGTTTCATGTGAAGATTAGTTTTGGCATTTATTTATTTATTTATTTATAATCATGGAGAATTAGTTCAGCTATTTATGATGTTTTATAATTTCAGCTTTACCCTTCATCTTCTAATATGCACAGCTTCGAGCTGAGTAAATTTCTTCTTAAATCAACCTTTCCAGGATACTATAAATGAGTAGTGCCAATTTATATTCGTTAGGAAATCATGGGGAAAGGCTCTATTACTGTGTGAACAGAAAAAAAGACAAGTAGTATGGAGATATTGGCCTCAGAGTTTAGCAGGAACATAATCTGTTCATATCCCTCCTCCTTCAAATGCACTACTAAGGCACTCAAGCTTTTCCTTTGAGCTCTTGAGAAAAACCAAACAGTCATTTAGAAAATACTGCAGGATAAAATGGGGGATTGGAGCACTGTAAAATAAAGCATGTAAGAGTATGAATGTTGGCAAGAAAATATGAAAAATTCAAATCACTAGTGTCTTTCTTCTAAAGGTTTGTAGCATGTTTTTCCAAAAGAATGTGGCCAATTTTCTTCCAACCAACTGCTTTATCATTTGAATCTTCTGATCAAAGTTTGCTTTCCTGAAACAAGCATCAAATAATGAATTTCCTACTAACATATTCTTTCTTGACATATTTGTAAGGCATCCTAAGGATAAAATATTGAAAGCTAACAAATTATATTTTGACTCTAAATTATATTGCCATCCAATGGAACTGCATTAGTTTCTGAGGCAGCTGTAATTGCCTAACACTGATCACCAAAATGTACCGAATTTCTCAAAGGAACTCAGCATATAAATACAAAGTGTTATTAGCCTGAAGATTAACCAGGTGAGACAGGAATAACTTGTCCATCAAAACCGTCTGCTATCAAGGCCTTATAAACCATCTGCATATTTAACATGAGAACTAGTATTTGCTTTTAATAAATATGCAGCATTCATGCTAATAGAATAATTTGAAGGCAATTTATGCTTGGTCAGTTTGTGATCACAGATGTGAAGTGCAGACTATACAAAACACGTGTGAAAACCCCACCCTTTGACAATAATATTCTGGGTGATTTTCATAGCCTGAGCCTACCTTACCTGGTCTGTAAACTGAGACTAACAATACTGCTTTGAAGGTCGTTTGTGAACGTGAAAGGAAATGCTCCATGAAAAGTGTGAGAACAGAGCCTCGTGGGGGGTGGACGCATGTTAATCACCCTTCCTTCCTTGAAGGAACTTCGCCACCTAATCCCAATGCACCAAAGGCCCATGACTCTGAATCGTGACAAATTCTCATATTTTCATGGCATGTGCTTTTGTTGTTGTCGTGAATTTTGCAATTTCTAAAGCAATGTTAGTGGCAGAGAGATGAAGATCCAGGGTGGCTGGCAGGCCTTAACAAGCTGGTAGACAGCAGGGGAGCGTTTTGAAGTACTGGCATTTCTGGGAATGGTTGATGGGGTGGAGGGAGAAATTAGTTCTTCAGGCCTAACCTGATTAGTGAGGTGTTAGTTTTGAGATCTTATAGGGTTAGATCTCTATGCTTTCTCTCTTCTCCTTGAGGCTCCTGGTTTCCTGGGTTATTATAATTTCATTTTCATTATCTTTTTTATTAACCGTCTTACTCATCTTTTGAAAGTTGGGAAACAGAGATATAAATCTCAGGCAAGCATCCCAGAAAAGGAACTTTTATCCTTTGGATCCCACTTCTTTAATCTCCTCAGTGAAGCCAACTTTCCTGTTTCACAGAAGAATTGAGAACAGTCATTGTCTGAAGAGCTGCATTAGACACCCAGGATGGAGCTGGAATTTCTGCCCAGGAACTAAAGAGGCAGTGGAAAGTCTTCTTCTCTGAGCTGTACATGGCCCTTCAGCAAAAATCGACTGGACTCAGTTTACCAAAGAGCCACCAGACTAGTGAAGCAGTGGTTGAAGGCATTAGAAACTTCTAGCACACAGGAAAAACAGCAATGCAGGGGCATCATAGCTGTGTTGAAAGTTATAAGGGCTATCACTGATATGCACGTGCCCAAGTGCAGAGCTGACAACATGAGTAGAAAACAAGGAGAGTGATTTCAGCTCAAGAAAGAACATGTAGCAAGTCAGGCTGCCCAGAGCAAGCAGGACATACTTGATAAGAGAGTGATTTCTCTTTCAGAAGTGATAAATAAACGTGCGATGTTTCAACCATCAGCATGAGAGGGTAGATAGCATTTAAGCACAGGTAAGTGGTTAGACCACGTGATCGGTAAGAACTTCCACTCTGAGACACTAAGGATTCAGAACGATAACTGAAGAAAACATTTAAATTGCTCTGTGCTAGTTCCATAGAATGGAGGATATTAATCGCTATCCTCAGGAGACACCTAAATCCAGAGGTCTGCACAGATGCACACTTATAGCAGACAATCAGAACCAAGTAAAGGAACTAAGGCAGCTCTGCTGTGCATGGGGTTTGGAGTGGTTTTTCACAGAACAAGGTTCTCTGTGAGCAGAACACTCTGAGAACTGTGAAGTGGGAGAGAAGGCTGGAAGCTGTGGAGAGACGATGGGAGTCATGACTGTGCTTCTCCTCAGTGAGGAGGACAAGGTCACAGTGCCAGGGCCAGAAGGGGACTTCGGTGACCCTGAGCTATGGAAAGGTTTTGGCCTCCCTCTATTAACAGTCTCTATCCTATGCTCCCCATTTTTATGTGAAAAGTTCAAACACAATTTTGTTACTCAAAATGACATTGCATATGTGCTAAAAATTAAGTTTCTTCTTTAGATTCTTTGAACTACAAAACTCTGTATGAAGTTGAATTTTCGTGTGCGTGTTAGTGTGTCGCTTCTTAGCAGTTTCTTTGAGTGTCACATGATTCCCTCAGGTTTCTGTGGAAGAAAGGATAAGAACTAATTATTTAAAATGATTTTTAAAATATTGTGTTTGCATTAGTCTATTTTCCTGGCTTGTGTGAAAGCAAAATTTACCTCAGCGCAGGGGATGCAAACTCAGAAGTAGAGCGGCCAAGCACACAGTGTTAGCACATGGAGGGGGCCAGCTACAGGCTGGCAGGTGCGGTGCTGCCTGCACTACCAAGCTCCTGCCTCGTGACCTTGCCTTTAAACCCTCTACAGGTCTACAGGACCAGACCAAAGACCTCTGAAGACTGGTTAACTTAAAAATCACTGGTTTGCCATAAAAAGATTTCTAATATATAGTTCTTCCAAGAAAAAAGAAATGAGAAACTGCCTAGCAAGAAAAATTGGCTAAGTCTCACAAAGGTGTACATGTTGTAAACAGCCTCCCACAAAAATGACTGAGAATTAAGAGGCTGGTGCTGCTTTCCACATTTCTCTGTCTTACTAGTTCATGATCATGTGCCCTACTCTGTCTAGACTGGCCAGTGATGGTCTTGGAGTGTTGCAGCAGAAGGCCAGTGGTAATAGGCAGAAAGGAGAGCTCCACATGTGAGGCCCTCACTTTCACAGGTGCCGCTGGTACCCAGAGAGCCCCCGTGAGTCTAAGTGGCATGTGCAGGCACCTGAGTGAGTTCCCACAGGGACCAGGCTAGGACCCAGTTATCAGGGGTCTCAGAATACCTTGTTATTTGATATTAGAGACTGGAATATCAATTTACTCTTTCCTCTGTTTCTACCAGAATGAAACTCACTTCGGACAAGTGAACATCTATAGAAATCACTCATCAATTTCAGTCTCCTCCCCTTTGGTCACTCAGACGGCTTCCTCACTGGGGGCTCCTGGGATTTAGAGCTTCATTCCGCTGTTGGCAACGGGACCAAGACCTTAAACCAGGTGGCCATTTTGGTGAATGCTGGAAAACAGGAAGATGCTTTTGTCTTTGTTTTGTTTTTAACTTTTTCTTAACTGCCATTGATTCATCAGAGAAATAGAACATCGTTGACACTTCAGCCGGTTACAGGCAACCTCTGACGGAATCTTTAATCCTAACTTCCCAACATTTCTGTGGTGCATTGGCCAAATACCAGTCAGTTTAATTTTTTGCCAGACTTTTAGTGGTATTAAAATTTATCTCATATATGTTCCCCATTATTTTTGTTGTGCAAATGAATGATGAGTTTTACCACAGGAACTGATTTATGTGTTTTATTAACTTCCATTGTGAGTTGCAGAATTGCAAGATACAAAAAAAAGGGGGGGCTTTTTGATTCACTCTATATGTCCCCATTTAATTGAGCTACCTTTTCTTCCAATTTATAATGAAAGTGTGTTTTAAGTGTCGTTAATGAATATTGATTAGATTTTCCTACACTGTACACCAGTAAGTTATATCATGAGATCTGTGCCTAAAACTTCTAGATGCTATATTCTAATAGAAAAGCTTTTTTCCATTACTTAAGTGTGTTATTTCTAGTTGCTGCTGTTCATGCATGAGCTCCCCACTCAGAAGCATTTAATTTTCTGACTGAGTATATTTATTTCTAAAGAACATTTAGAATACTTAAAACTAGAACTGGTTTTGCTTTAATTAAGGCTTTACATTTTAATCATATTTGATGAATTTAAAAGGCTACCGTCCTTCACATATTGATTCAGGATGATTTTATGACCCTTCTTTAAATAAGAAAACTTCTTGAACCCTGACGTCCACTGTCATGAACTAGCCAGCAGAAGAAGCCTGAATAGCTTCAGAACCAGTCACCCATGTTAGATTCAAAATGTGTCAGGCAAAAATGCTCAAATGTAGGGCGTCTTTTAAATGTGTTCCATTAAAAACAATAAAAGATCCTCTCTGTTGTTGATGTTGTCAGTGGTCAGATTTCCCATACTGAGAAACATAATTTTTAGGAATTCAACTAGTAATTCAAAGATTGAAAGACAGTGTAGCCCACACACAATGAGCAAGGGCCCCATCAGGGTTCGAGAACCTCTGGTTTGCTCAGGGCTGGGCAGCCTTCACTCAGTGGAAACCCGTTTCAACTTCTGCAGGAATCTTAATTTTCACGTTTTCCTCCAGAGCCTACACAGTCACGTGGCCTTCGTAGATAAGTAAGGCAATGTGCTTTATTTACTCCACATATTTCTTTTTAAAATTATTTTATTGTTTTTTAAGTGCATTTGTCTGCATTCACCCCCTACCATAACCCCCCACCCCAGCCATCCTCACCTCCTTCCCCCGATTCCACCCCCCCTTGGTTTTGTCCATGTGTCCTTTATAGTTGTTCCTAAAAACCCTTCTCCCCATTCCCCTATTATCCCCTGCCACCTCCGCTCCTCCACATATTTCTAACAAAATGCTTGGTGCCTCTCCTGATCACAAGTGTATTTAATATATAAATTAATTTGTTGAGCTGTTGTTTGAAAGTCAAATGACCAGTATTCAAAACTAAAAATTTTTGAGCTGAAAGAGATCTCGAAGATAATCTAATACAGCCTCAGCATTTTGTTGAAGAGAAACCCAAAGGCCGGGGCAAGGCGACATAATTGTTCAGTGTTTCCCCATCGGTGTGTGGCAGAACCAGGACTGCGGATCAGCACCGAGCCTTTCCCCCTCCATGTGGCTTGTGGCAGACACATCTTGAAGGCTCAGTCATTGATGCTGCCCTTTTGGAGATCTCTATTTAGGAAAAGAAAACCCGGAGAAGCCACTCTGTGGACACACAGTGCATGTAGGGGCACATCTTACACAACTTCTTGTTAATTTTTCAAGTGAAGTATAGCCAGGGGCTTATTCCTCTTTTCTCTTACTCCTGAAAGACACCAGAAATATGTTGTTGCCCAAAAAAGTATATAAGGCCTAATTCTCAAAAATACATATTTTAAATATCAAATGTGTGAACCTCATACACGGATTCTGTGGTTGTCATGAAAATGTGCCTCGCAGACCACCAGCTATTGAGAGAGTCACTGACCAAGGACCCTGCTGCTGCTCTGACATTTATTACTAATTTCTGTGGAAACCACGCTTTCCAGCTGATGACTGAATGCAATGGGGAAGCTCAGGCAGGCCCGTTGATGACAGACGCAGGACGTCTCTGATGAATGAATTTGGCTCACACGCTTCCCGATGGCCTTGTTGAATCTTTTTTACACTTCACGGCAGTGTAGGGGGTCACATGCTGGTATGGGGTGCCTACTCCCATCTTCTCTATCTTCTTCACTCAGGGTCACACCTGCTTCACAGTCTGAGACTCTCCCAGTATGTTTTCAGATCCTTCCCCATCGTCTGTCCCACCGAAATCTCCTCTAGTGAAATCTTCGCACATTTAACACTCTCGGAGAGTTTTAAGAATTCTTTCCAGGCCTTCCAGAAAAAAAAAAAAAAGGCCATTCAACTGTTGTGCAGGATCTTCATTCTTTCTCTTCTTTCTACTTTTTACCTCCGTTGACCAGAGAGCAACTTCTATCCCATTGGTCTGCAGCCCAGTGGCCTCTACACCTAACGTGCGTCAGCGGTGCACACAACATTAGATCTCAGACGTGCTGCCCACGTATGTGTTCCGGTGGAGCCTTGGTAGGTGGTCCGCCTGCCTACAGGGCAGGACTGGAAGGCTTTTATGGGAAATACTTGCTACAAACTAGCCTCTATCTTCAGCCATAATTTAGAAAAAGCAACTGCATTTGATAAACAGGAGTTTTTAAACCAATCCATCTTTGCAGACATTTTGAATTTAAAATTATAATAAAAATATTGGGAGTCAAGTGATACAGCACTGTATACTGTAAAAAGCATGGAAACATTAAAATGTTATGTTAATGTAGAGTTTTACTATTTACTAAATAACTGGAATTGGAACAAGTCTCTCAGAGTAGAAAAGAAACGGGTTACAATTAGTGCTTGGTGACTCCCTAAAGACGGCCCCTGGAGGAGACATGGGGAAACAGCACCACTGGGTCCAGCAAAAAACAGAAGTGAGAAGTAATGAGTAGGCTGTGCCACATCAGAACGACCGCCCTGGGAAAGTAATGGCACTTGCCTCTAATACCCTAAGTTATTACTTGGAAAAGGAGAAAATAAAAGGCCTGTGAATAATGTTAATAATCAAAACATGGGGAAAATAACCTTCTACAACCCCCACTTCCTGCCTTGCATGGAGAACATAAATGGCATCAGGTCCCTTTGTGTGAGATGCTTTATATTTTGAAGATCATTATACCCATAGGATAATAATTGAACCTGAATTGAAGGAAGCATAGTAGTTATTGAAAGAAGGAAATGATTCCCTGCAGTAGTCAATTCCAAAATCTGTTCAACTTTATAGTGAAGAGAATATTTTTACCTTTTCATGTTTTCATGGGCCATTGGTTTTTCTACTGGCCTGGCTTTGCCCCTCATTCAATCAATGACCAGACTCAATTGATGGGAGCTCCAGCTACCCCAATTTTTAGTTCAGAAAAGTCTTAGGAATAGCAGGGATGCTTTTGATGTGTGACTTTCTACAAACATAAAAGGTAGTATGGGTCAAAGTATAAGTAATAATAAAAACACAGTGACACTGCTAGATGCTGCTTTAAAGTCTTTATCTGTATTTACTCACATATTTTTTACAATAACCCTTTAAGATACCATCACCATGTCCATTTTATAGAAGTAAAAATTGATACACAGGGAGGTTAAGAAATTTAATCAAAGTCAAATTATTTGATCACACAAAATTACATCCTATGTGGCTTTAACAAAGTGTTGTCAAAGGGAGCCCTCGGATTTTAGAGCTTGCCCTCTTTCCTCCAGGGCCTTGGGATCCATGCTTTCTCAGCATCACCACTTCTCAAAACGTACCTTTGCTCAACATTATTTTTCAAGCTCTCTTTCAAGTGTTGCTTGCTACCTGCTTTCAAATACTTTGAGTTCTCTTCAGTCCCCAAAAATGTTCAGTTGAATTTGCCACCTTCTTCCCTTTGAATGTGAAATCACTGAAGATGTCCTCTTCAGCCCCTCCCCAACCCTCTCTCTTTCCCAACAGATTATGCCCACTTCCTCCTCTGTCTAAAACTATCGGGAACTTTCTGCTGACCAAATCCAGGGCATGTGTCCTGGAGTTAACTCCCAGCAGTGTCTGACACCAGGCCTTCCTCATTACTATGGACCCTTTATCCAGAGGTGATATCATAAGCTGATCTCCCCTGAATTTTTCTTCTCTGTTTAATTTTAGTTTCTCTATTTTTTAAAACTTCCTCACTGTAGGTATTCTCAAATGCACTCTTCTTCACTTTGGGTATTTCTCTCTACAGTTTCATGTTCTCTGCATGTTTCCCTGACTTGATCTTCCAAAAATCTGTATCTCCACAAGATATAACTAAATCAGTTAGAAAGCAACCAACTCAGAATCTTTGGATAAGATCCAAGTATCATATATTTTAAAAGTGACCTAAGTGACCGTAATATACAGGCAGGGTTGAGAAACACTGACAAAGATCTATATATTGAGACTTTAAATAAATTTTATTATTAAGATAAAAAGTCATTACAAAATTTATAGTGTAATTTTCTATCATAACCAGCAAAAGTCACTAGGACAGAAGCTTGGATTGATGGCGTTGACTCATAATAAAGCTGTTTGTTGCAGGGACAACTCCATGTGTTACATTTCAAAATAAGTAAAAGCAGGAGTGACTTTTATATATAAGTCTGGTTCATGACTTTATACAGTGTCATTAGTTAAGCCAGTTGATTTGCATATAAAACAACGATTCTCCTCAAAGGACTGCAAAAACAGAAGTTAAATCTTAAAGTAGTTTTTAACCAGTAGTGTCCAGCGAAATCACCTGTAGGTGTTTTGGAATAAAGGCCTTAACTTCTAAGATTTTGATTCAGCAGATCAGGGATGGCACCTAGACCAGAACTTTTAAGGAAACAATGAAAGATACTTAGACAAGATCTAATCACCAAGCTCCTTGAAATGAATAAGAATGCTATTATAATGTTTTAACTGATTCTTACCAGGGTCTATAATAGAGAAAATTGACTTTTTTCTCAGCGTAGCTTTATTGCCTCACCACTATGCTGTACACCTGAAACTAATATAAAATAATACTGAATGTCAACTCTAAACTAAGTGAAAACTAAAATGTAAAAATTATTCTGGTGTTTGTTGCTTTAAAAGCAAGATATTTTCTTCGAAGTGCATATTTCAGACAGATTTTTTTTAAAAAACCAAGTATATTGAGAGATATTTTTAAAGAAATATAATAGGAAAGAAAAAAGAGTATATCATGCCATAACAATTTTAGTACAAAAATCTAAGGATTAAGGAATAGGTGGAATAATTTTCATTTAAATTGTGTAGGCTGGCCTAACATCTCTAAACTGCAGACAAAACCTGAGCTGCTTCATAGATAAAATCGGAAGGCAGCTTCCTTTCTGGAGGATGGTAAGAAGAGCCAGTTTCAGTTCCCACATGGATGCCAAGCAGAAGCCTGGCAATCAGTCTTCAGGAACTGTCTGTTAATATCTTAGCCAGAAGTTCTTCTGTTTGTTGGCTTATTTTTTCCCTTCAATTCCAAGGATCTTTCCCTAGAGAAAAATAAAAACAGAGTTGAAGATGGATTTTTTTTCCTAGACATTCAGACCCAGAAATGAGTCTTAAAAACAAATGGTTAAAAGGACCAGTCATGTCCCCCAGTACAGAGGATACGCCAGTGTTCAGGTCGGCATCTCCGGCTGCCTCATGTGCCTGCTCGCTGGGCTGAAGCTTGAGATGTCCAGGGCTCGCAGTCCTCATCACACCAGCTGAAGAGGTTTTCCAGAGAGAAATCTCACGAGGGTGCTTTCACAGGCTGGCAGAAGGCTCTGTGGAAAAATGGTGGTCTTTTAATCCAGCTAGTAAATCAGTTAGCTCTTACAGGAAGTGCTTCAATATAAAGAAGCAAAAGGATACTTTTTGTGCAAGTTGAATATAATTCGGACCCACTTTTCATACTTGCACTTTGTTCAACCTATTGAAACCGTCTTCCCACTGGATATTTTCAGTTGGCATGAAGCATCATTGAATACAAAATGTGCTTTTGTAAATATTGAACACACTTCAGTCTCACCCCACAGTGGAAAAGTGATCTGCTCTCAGAGTATTTTGATTGTCACATCTGGCTTGTTTTCATACGAGGCCATTTGCTGCCTCAGGGGCCACGGAGACCCACTGCTCCGTGGTTCTGCGCTTGGTGAGGCTGGTTTATTGCCGGTCACTCCTGACGAGTCTCCACGTACACAACAACATTTTAAAAATGTCGTTTGAGATCTTGCTTCCCAGTAATGTTGTCAGTTTGGCTCAAATAAACTCTTACAAAAATTTTCAAAAACAGTTAAATAAAAGTTTAAGATCAAAGGGTAATTCAGAAAACATTTTTTTGTTTAATTCCTGTTCAATAAACAGAAGAGAATCTTATAAAAAACGGACAGGAGGAAATAGCTCATTATGTGCAAATGTAAAGCAATTGTCCAACACTGCCGACTGAATTCTCCCTCCTTCCCTCCCTCTCTGTCCTCCCTCCCGTCTCTGTCTCCATCACACACACACACACATACACACACACACTTTGTAGGTGCTCCTTCTCTCTTTTGTTCCCTCACTCTCCAGGTACAATGACTTAAAGACACAGTCATAGACAAGTCTTCTAAAAGCCATTTCAAATAAAAAATTCTATAATGAAAACCTAATTCATTAAAAACCAAGTTTCAGGGCTCTTTTGAGAGCTCCACAGCTATTGTACATGCTCTTCAACTGGAACATCTTATATGTAGGTATGACCACATCAGAAGATTGGGAGCAAAGAGAAAAATTAAACCTTCTTTCCCTGGACCACAATTCCTTAGAAGTTCTTAAAATCTCACTAACAGAAAGCCCTTACCAGAGGATGCTTTTCTTTTCTTATCAGATTAGTGTCACCTCATCACGGACGGGTAACAAAGAAGATGAGCAAAGGGCAGGACAACCACTGTGCCTCAGACGCAGGAGCAGAGCTGGTGTGAGGTCACCAAAGGCCTGCATTGTCTTCTCGAATACCAGCGTGATTATGAATTCTGGGTCTTGCCACTATGCCTAAAAGAAACTTTGAAATTGGATGGATATGACAAGCTTTCTGAGATTTGTGGAGTGCCTGAAAAGATACTGTATTGATTCTACTTTGCTTCCAAATAAAGTATAACAGACAGATAGCAAAGTGGAGCAGAGAGAACACATTGGTCAATGGTTCCAGGGTTGTTCCATCACCTTTGATTTCTGGCCCGGAAATTGGGTTGTCCCAAGACGTTTTTCCCCCAGCACTCTGCCCCTCCTGCCCTCTCTCTAGCTCACTGACCTCTGGGGTCCATGACAGCTGCCCCTGCCTATGGTTCTGGGACTTTGAGGAAGTGAATTCTCTTCTGTCCTTCCCACCTCTTAGTTATTTTCTGATGGTGCACTACTCAACCCTCATTTAAAAAAATCACTCCTTTTTATTTTTGCAATTGTAACTTCCATATTCCTGATCAGTGGAAAATGAAGTCTTCTTTGGGGTAAAGAGGACATGATACAGTACATGATTTAAGACACATTTTGTTTATTTCGAGAAAATATGGATTGACAACAGTGTTAAAGACCTTTGCCCTCACAGCAACCCAAAATGACCACACCATCTCTCTGCATGTAGCAGTTGTCAGTGTACCACCTGTACTGCTTAGGAAGAAAAAGAGAGGCCGACATTCGCCCAAATGGGAATGTGGGTGAGGAACTCTCCAAGGTCATGCCCATCCTCAACTCCCGGCAGCATAGCCCATGGCCTGCCTGTGAAATGTTAGTACAAAATTAAGTATTTTGCCAAATCAGTGGTCTGTCTTCCTAATTTTCTACCCACTAAGACACAAAGATAACATACATGACATGAATTTTCTTTTAAGCAATTCAAATTGTATCAGACCTCTAAAAAATAAAGCACATCACAAATGCTTAATAGTTATGCAGCTCTTCCTTTGACTTATGTATTTAATAAGCCATTTAAAAATGTATCTGAGGGTCACAATGATACAGCTTATTTTCACAGAAGCAATTATGAATAAGAATTGTGGCTTCCCCCTCTCCCTGATTATAGCAACAAACATCAACAATTTCATTATAATGCCATTGCCTCAGCTATGACAGCCCACGGTGTAGGCTGATTTCTAGTGTGGAAAAGGCAGTTCTAAAGAACTTTGTATTGTATTCCAGGTTTAGGGAGTCAAATATCTGCTGTGGTAATAAAATGCATGCTTATGAGCTCCCTTAAGAAAAAGTACTGATTTCAATTATTAAAATTACTGTCATTGGGAACTCTCATGACTAGAAGCATTAGGTAGCGAACTACTCATAGCCAAGCTCACATTCCTCTTACATTTCTTGGCATATGAAAAAAAAATGAACACTCTTTTTGAGTCAGCTGGGTCTGAGAAAGTCCATCAAACGAACAAGACAACAGACAACAGCAGTAGCCACGCTACAAGGCTACGTGCACAGTGTCAAGCCTGGTTACCACAGGGTCTCTTATCGGTTGTTTTCCTCTTTGGCCCCCCTCACAGCTACTCCCATCTCAACTACTAGGAGGAGCCAGTTGAAATGCAGAGCTGCTCCCAGCTTTGCCTAACTTAAAACTTTCTGGTAGCTTCTCATTTCCTTTAGAACAAAGAGGAAGTTCTTCCTCAGAACTGCTAGGTTTCCACAGGGCAGGCTCACTCTCTTCTTGGCTTATCAAAGCCTCCTCAAGTCTCTGCCCCCTAGGTCACATATTGTCTTTTAGCATCTTGATGCCGTGGCCCTCCTGCCACAGGGCTATTGCACATGTATGTACACAGGTCTTTGGCATCCTCTCTGTAAAACGTCCCACAGCTAGTTCTGTTCCCCATCCTTCCTCTCTTTATTCTTTTGATCTCAGCCCACATGGTTTCTCAGGGAAGCCCTCTGTGACAACCCAAACAAAACCAGAGTTTTTTGTAATAAGCTGTCAAAGAATGACCAGTCTCTCTTTTAATAACACTAATCTCAGGTATGATCAACTTCCTCTTGTCATTATTTGAAAAGTTGTCATCTTCCATTAAATATATAAATTCCATAGATTTCCATTATATAAGGGATTGATTGACATCAATGTGCCACTAGATTAATACTTGTTGAAAGAAAATATAAATTAATAATTGGCAAATATCATAGCAGGACATATTTCCTTAGACTTACATTAGTCAGAATTAACCAGTGCTGTTGTTTCCTCCTGGTACAAAATGCTTCAGCAGAAGTCAGACTTTCTTCAGGAAGTTTCCAGCGAGAAGAATAATGAGGTTAACAACTTAACGTCACCCAGTTCATTTGCACAGGGACAGAGCCACACATTTCAGAGAAACTAGAAGAAAGATCAAGTCTCTCCTGTTTTGTTCTTTCATTTCTTGCATAATATAAATTTAAAAATCTTACACTTTCTTTCCCCATCGAAGTTCAACATTGTTTTTTAGATGATCTAGTTTAGAGATTACCAAATTCCACTTTCAGAGACCACAGGAGCAAAGAAATTGTCCATCGACAGAGGCATAGCATGCCACAGAGGCAACCACTGGTGGAATTTCATGGCGCTACTGCAGCAACTATTAGTTTTCCGCCCCCAGACCTCTACCATGAAGGGATGTTTTTGCATGATTCTTGCTCACTGGGGACCACTTGCACCTCCTTTCATAGCTTCAGTTCTCAGAAGCCCCATCACCTTCCATCATCACACACTGGGCCTCCAGGTCAGCTATTTCACCTGAATTCTTGCTGGTCTCTCACTGCACCTGCTCAGGGTTACCAGGGGTTTGCCCCCCATTTCTGCCTGCAGGCTTCTGTACCTCCTTAGATTTTGGCCTTGTTGGTTGCCCTGCAACTCTCAGATGGGCTCAAGAAAAATCACAACTTCTCAGGTTCCTCAGAATTTGGGTTTTGTTCTTATAAGAATGGGAACAACATTTGTTTAGTGTTTATTCTATTACAGTTGTCTTGTTTTTCCCTTTCCCCCCTCCACCCAGCCCAGCCCAGCCCACACACCCACAGTCAATCCTCTCTCCATTGTCCGTGTCCATGCATCATTCATACATATTCTTTGACTGGTCCCTGCCCCTTCCTTCCACCGTTCCCCTCTTCCCTCCTCCCTTCCTACAGCTACCAGTCTGTTCCATGTTTCCATGTCTCTGGTTCTATTTTTCTCATTAGTTAATTTTGTTCATGAGATCCCAGTTACAAGTGAAGTCATATGGTATTTATCTCTTGCCAACTGGCTTATTTCACTTAGCATAATAGTCTCCAGTTCCATCCACACTGTCTGAAAAGGTAGGATTTCTTCTTTCTTTCTATTGTGTACTATTCCATTGTGTAAATATACCGCAGCTTTTTTCTAATTTTGCTTCATGCATTCTCAGTGGAAAATGGAATTTGATTATCGATGTTTGAATATAAAATAAAACTTTAATTCCAAGAAAATCCCTATTTGGTCACATTACATTAGCAATTATTTCTATATTACTGTACTTAATTAACTTATATTTTGTTGAGGGTTTTTTGTGTCAGTATTCATGAGGGATATTGGTTTACATTTTGCTTTCCTAGAAATGTCCTTTATAGCCTTGATCACAAGTTTATGCTGTCCTCATACAGTGAGTAAAGAATGCGCCTCCATTCTGAAGGAGTTATAATTTAGGTATTATTTATACTTCAAAAGTTTTATGGAATTAATCAGCAAAGTATGTCTGAAGTTTCCTTTGTGGGAAAATTTCTATTTACCTATTCAATGTCTCTCAAGATATAAGACATGTCGTGTCAATATCAGTGAATTGGCTCTCACACAGTAGGCTTCCCTGTGCTCCAGGATCTTTGTCCCTCAAGTCTCAGCCCGATTTCACACAGTATTTTTTTTCTTTTGAAACTCCTTAAAATTGTAATTGCTCTTGGAAGGAAAACTGGTCTTAATAAGACAGTTCAGCAATGTTAGAATATCAAAAGCAGAAAATCTTAATATGTTGAAATATATTTCAGTCACCACTGGGTGTGTGTTTGTGTGTGTGTACTAGAAGAGACATTCAGAGATGAGTTAAAAGATTCATTCAGTATTCAAGTTTTCAGTATATGCACAAAAGATGAAGATGATTTTATTACCTTTCTCTCCCACATAAAGTGAAATTTCAGATCTTATAAATGCAACCCTGAATGCTGCATGAACACCAAGGAAATTTCCTGTCAGCCTTGTCTATATCATCTGTCATCTACTCATGGGAATCAACAAGATTTCTAAATTTGGCTGGAATGTGCCAGTAAATATTTGTAAGATATCTGATATTCTGTAGTTGAAATTGCAACCTGCTTAAATATTTTTCCAAGAAACTTGGAAACAGAATAGATTCACTGAGAACTATCAGAATGTGAATATTCCATAGTACATTTTATCCAAACATGATGAGAACAGTTTCAGCCAGTTTGGAAATAGAACATATATTTTGATGGAATTGGTCCTTGGAGTAAATATTGTGAGCAAGAATAGGGGTAATTAGTTAAAGCACATGGCTGTATTAACCTTCAATTATGCCAGTAAATATAGCCATCAACTTTTACCACTTAGATGCAAAGGACCTTTTGTTTTCATATTTTGTTATTTCATGAACATTTACAAAAGTGAGATTAAAGGGATAGTAAAACTGACTTTACTGGAAATTGTGATAACATTTAATCATAGTATCCAAAGTTTTACTCTACATCATCTAGGGTTTAATAAGATGATGTCCTTGAAATGAATGCTTGTGAATGGAAATATACCCATTTTATAAATATTTCAGATTCCAAATTCCTCTCTAATAAATTCTTAGTCAAGTTCATTTCACATTCTCCTCACACGTATATCATAAAAATTCAACACTTTCAAAATTGTTAACACCTCATATTTTGTTGAAGAGAGATGATAGCCATTTCTGTTCCATAATTACAAAAACCTATTTTCATTTCCAGATTTAGAAACCCTAGTAGAATGATCAATCTAATAATTTTAAATTTTTCTACATCTTCAATTTCTTTCCAATCACCTTTGTATACATGCCTGCCTTTTGTGTTTGTCCCCTCACGAACAATATAAAGTTTGGAGGACACACATTATAAAAATAAAAGAATATGACCACACATTCTTTTGACAAATCGAGGTTCAGATTTTTGCCACAAAATAGTGTGTGAGGAAGCTCTTACAATAAGATGTCTCACTGGATGATAATACATTATTTTCCTTTTTTGCCTAGAAATATTTTATTCATCTATCAATTCTTCACTTTGAATGACTTTGAAAGTGTAAGTGCAAAATTGTCCTGTGCATTAGACAGAAATGTCCCACCTATGAAACACCTGCCACACTCAGTTATTGCTGGGAACAGCCTGGGGAAAGTGTGGCCTTGATGTGACAACTCAGTGGTGCATTAGGGTGGCTGGTGGGTGCTGTCAGTCAGCTCTTCCCTGGAGAGTGCTCTCCAAAGACTCGGGTGGCCCACCTCTAGCCACCAGGGAGAACAGGACCAGGATCTGATTACTTTTATGTTTTTGCATGTTGATTATTTTTCATTAAATGTCACATAATACTTATAAAAACTAGAGATAAATTGACACTATGAGTGTTATTTTCCTTCAAACAATTTTTTCCTTTTGTTTCTGAAAACCTGGGGTAAGGACAATCTACCTAACCTAATCAGTGATCGAAGAGAGTTGAACATGAACTTCAGTCTTCAGAGCGGGTCTGTTTTTTCCCTTATTTGCAGGGCACAGCCCCTGCTGAAAGCCTGACAGCTTACAGCTTTTTAAAAAAAATTTTATTTATTTATTTTTAGAGAGGGAAGGGAGGGAGAAAGAGAGAGAGAAACATCAATGTGCGGTTGCTGGGGGCCATGGCCTGCAACCCAGGTATGTGCCTTGACTGGGAATTGAACCTGTGATGCTTTGGTTCGCGGCCTGCGCTCAATCCACTGAACTATGCCAGCCAGGGCAGCCTGACAGCTTTAACATGGCACCTCCTCCTTAGCTACTTTGGACCCCGTTTCCCTCACCTGCACCATAGGGCTGTGAAAGTCCTCCTCGTCGTCCATCACTCAGTTGCTAACACCCAGCAGCAAATTCCTAAAAAAAAAAAAAAAGAGAGAGAGAGAAGAAGGGAAAAGAAAAGAGAAAAGAAAGCAGTGCCAAATTCTGTACTTAGGCCTTGGGGTTTCTTTCACTACAAGATTCTGGGTCCTCAAGGATTCCCTTGATTTCCAACATTTCTTTACAGGTTTTCTCCTAGATTTTCCAATTGTTCTTGGTTAGAAAAACTGGTCTTAAACAAGCTAATTAACTATTGCTAGAATGATATGTAGTTTATTATTGTATTAAATCTGCTAATATTTTACATTGGAATATCTATATATATATGTATTTGCTTGGTATACACACTTCACTTATTTCATTTTGTGCTTTCTTTGTCACATTTTGGTATTCAGTTAAAGTCACTTAGTACACAGGAGTGGGGAAAAGTGGGTTTATACTTGTTCATGTGGAAAAGACATGCAGGTTATTATTATAATAATACAAGAAGAAACCCTATGTTTCATGTACAAACAACTATAAATCTCCTTTTGCCCAACCCTGCATTTATCCTGCCTTAAAAAATGAACTTAAGCCACTTCTTTAAATCAAGATTTTCTAAAGCTTATAATACTTATTGGGGGAGAGGGGAAACCAACCTCCCAGTAATTTCTTCATAACTTATGACAAATTTCTCTGCTTTTTGTAATGTTTTTCTCTGATCTTTCTCAAAGGCTAGTTATATCTATGCCATTACTGTTCCACTACTTTGCTCTCCATACCCAAAGTTTTCCTGTTTTCATTCCTTTGTCTTTTACGTGGACATATTTTTAAGTGTACGTTCTATACCACTATTTAAATTTGTATACATCTTATGTGCTTTTTTCTTTTGCAACCTGAGTCGATTCAGTGATGCTGTAAGTACTTAATATCTTTACTCCTTTCATCCATCTCCCACTTCATTTGCTCTCACCCGCCTTCCTCCACATTTTGTTGCCTCCTAATTCCATCACTTTCTCACCTGTGTCATCTCGTCCCCCACCTAGGGATTATTGTCCTCTTAATTTTCCCACATCTGGAAAGTTGTGTACCCTTTACACAACAGAATATTATTCTGCCTTGAAAAAGAAGGAAATCCTAGCATATGTGACAACACGGATGAGCCTGGAGGACATGAAGCTAAACTAAATAGGCCAGTAATGGAAAGACAAATACTGATTCCACTCACCTGAGACATCCCAAATAGTCCAACTCGTGGAAGCAGAGGGTAGAGTGGTGGTCAGCAGGGGCTGGGGGAAGAAGGAAACAGGGAGATGGTGTCCAGTAGGTATGAAGCTTCAGTTATGCAGATTGAATATGGTTTAGAGAACTGCTGTACAGTGTATTACCTATAGCTAACATATCCATCACCCCAAAGAACCAACCTTCTATGGTGAAAACCACTTACTTCATTCCCTCATAGTTATTTTTGCATATTACATAAGAGGTACTTGTTCTTAATGGCAATACTTTTACTTCTTTCTACAGTGTTTGTCTATGTTACTTAATTTTTCACATCACTTTTTTCTGGGAGTTGCAGATCTCATTCTCATAAAAAAAAAAAGCACTATTTTGTGAAATAATATACAAGTAAATTGAAACAAAAATTCAGTTTCTGAGCTTAGTTTGGGGATGAGGCAGTAAACATACTTTTCTCTATTCCTCTTATTACGCACAAGAAACCCCCTGGATATTGTACATAAAACAAACATAAGCACACCCTGAAGGCGAAGACAAGAAGACAGACCATCTATGGGCCTCAAAACCTGAGGAATGGCTTGAATTCCTTGGACTTTCATTTGGTCTCATGGATCCCAGACTACGAATTGGAAAAGCTGGCAGCAATGAGCTAAGATTAAAAACAAGAAGCCTCAAGAGAAACTTGTTCTTGCTAGTAAAGAGAACCAGGAAAAGGGAAACCTAGAAAGACAAAACTTTTTCTTTTATTTTATTTAAATGAATGTTCAAGTACAGTTTTTGCCCCCTTACTCCCATTCAAGTCCTCCCACCCCCCCACCTCCCACCCAATCAAGCCCTCCCAACCCCCCTCCCTACCTCCCTCCCATTACCACCCTCCCCCTAGCTTTTATCCATGTGTCCTTTAACTTGGATCCTATAAACCCCTCCCCCTCTCCCGCAAAATCCCTCTTCTCTCTCCTCTGGTCACTCTCCACCTGTCCTCTAATGCAGTGGAAAGACAAAACTTTTAAATAACGATCACTCTAGTTTGCTAAACATGAAGTGAGAAGTGCAGCCTCACTCCCACTTCCACCAACACAGGCTGAGGGGAGACATTAGACTCCCATCCCTGCCAGGTTCTGATGACCTGCCTCGATCCCCTGCCAAAGTGAAGTCAGAGAAGGTCAAGTGGAAGCCAAGACATCCATCCTTACCAGGTGGTAAGTGAACATCCCTACTCCTATGGCATCAGTGGATTTCCACTCCTCCCTCTTTTCCCTGGGGTGGTGTCAGAAGTCCTGTAGTAAACAGTCAGGAATTTCTCTAACATTCAGTGACAACAAGGCCACCCCACTACGATGTTAAGAGAGGCAGAAATGAAGAGCAGTAATGAGGTGCCCACCCCCACACCTTCCCAAGCCAGGGTGGTATCAGTGAAAGCCTAGTGGAAAGTTTGATCTGCCAACCCCACGCAGCAGTACCAAGAAGCCCTTTCTACCTCCTGGTACCAGCGAAGTTCTAGAGGAGACCATAGATGTCCATAGCTACCCTTGCCTACTAGCCTCTCAATTTGATGAAAGAGCTGCTGAGTATCCAGGTATAACCTCAGAATTGCAGACCCCTATACCGATTCCCATGGGCATTTCTGCCCCTAACACATTACTTCCTTTAGGAGAGATCCATCCAGTCTCCTCCAATGTAATATCCCAGCCCCACACAATATGAGACAAACGTCTCTTTCAACTACACCCTGAGGGCAACCATAAAAGAAGAAGATATTGCTAAAAAAACAAAAACAGGCCACTGTTTCTTCATAGCATCATGGCAAATGGATGAAATCAAGTAACCCTCATTTACCCCTGCTGACTCCCTTACTTGCATTCTGCTTTGGTTGCTCACACCACTGTTGTTTGTGGGCCCTGTTGAGCAACTGTCATGCTCAGGCACAAGTCTTATGAGTAGGAATTGCATCCAGCCTGGTTCTAACATTCACTGGAGTGGCTATGCAGCAGATCCTCATGGCTTGTCTTTCCATCTCTCTAAAATTGAGTGCAAGTTTAGGTGACATTGTAGCATCTGTGTGAAACATCATAGAAGCATGAGCTCCATGGTCACGACAGAAGGTGGACCCTCTCACTGACTTTTATGGACTGAACTCTATCACCCCCAAATTCACATTTTGAAGCCCCCTACCCCCATGGTGATTATATTGGGTGACAGGGCTGTAACCAAAATACAGGTCCAGCTGCCTGTCTCTACAAAAGCCAATACTCAAGAGGCAGGTGCTGATGTAAAGGAAAGTGGTTTATTTGCAGATGCCAGCCATCTGGAAGACGTGGGACTCATGTCTCAATGCCCATCTCCACCTTTCATTGGAGGTAGAGGGGTTTTTTATAAGGAAGGAGAGGGGACCAGAACAGAGAGATCAAGGGAGGGGGTTGCAAAGTTCTCTACATGCAGATGAGCACAGTCCATTCTAATAAGGTAAGTGATGGTCCAGTGGGCATTCACACTCGTCCGAGTCAGCACTTTCAGAAACAATGTCAAAAGAATGGTGGGGTGGGTTGCAATTTCCCACCATTACCATTTTCCACTGTTACAGAGCCTTCCAGGAGGTAAACATTGACTAAGCATTTATAAGTGTTTAGTATATGTCAAAATATGTTCTAGGCTATAATGCATAGTTATGCAATTTGGTTCTCATGAAACACATTCTAGTTGGTAGAGAGAAAACTGATCAAGTAATTTCTGGGAACAAAAGTATATGGAAGAAAGTAAACCCGAATAATAATAGATAACATAGAGAATGCTCAGAGGCCCATGTGTGTTTCCATACCATATGGTGCTCAGAACAGGTCTGCCAAAGTTTCATTTGCTGTTTTATAGGCGCATTAGGTGTCCTTTTGTTTAACGTCAATTTAGTCTCCCTTCTGAACAGGCTACATACAGACTTTTCTCCTTTATGGCAACCTTATCCTTTCGTTCTGTAATTCCCTGATCAGGCAGTTCCTTTCATTTTATAAATGTTGTCTTAGTTAGCGAGAGTTTGAAATGATAATTTTATTCATTGAAATAAATAATTTTACAATTAAGAGAGCACCTTAATAAAAATTGTCTTTTAAAATAGCTAATTATTTCTATACTCTTCCTTTTAGTGTATTTCTATTTACACAATTAGAATAGGAGGCAACCATAGATGAATAAAGATTAGGAAATACCTTTGGGGCTCTTATGGGATTTTGATTTATTAGTTTTTCATTCTGAGGTAAATAATCTATTGGGCACATAGTATGTTAAATCACTAGCAGATGTTAATATCCCTGGTGCAGCAGTTGAATGTTTGAAAAGATACTTCTATAAATCAGATCATGCCACTCTTCTAAATATTGCCACTTCTTTGAGCTCAATTCAGAATAAAACTTCCTGTGCCCTATATCATTGGGGGAGGGGTATAATGAGGACCTGAGTTTATTTTCCTTTGGATCTTGCTTTTAAAGTATAAGTATATTACTTATATGGCACACTTTCAAATTTTACTAATTTGATCTTATAGAATTCAACCTTCTATTGTCTAAAAATGATTGATAACTTTTTTGGATATAGTCTGATCTATACCTTTGTCTTAAAAAAATCTGACAGGAAACTAGCATTTAGCATGTCTAAACATAGTATGCATGTCTTACATTCGGAACACAGCGGCTTCTGACCTAAATTTCCAGTTAAAATTAAGATTTTCTTTGAATCTCGACACTTTAAGAAAAAAGTAGACCAGATCCAATTGGGGGAGATAATTTAAACTCCATTGAAAATACAAAGGAAGTCATTTCTGTCTCTAAAACTCTTCCCAAAATGTTATCTAATCAAGATAGGATAACATAAATGAGTTTAGGTTAGACAAGTAAACCACAAACATGAATAATTTCATTCATCTTTCTTTTCTTGTTCCAAAAGTAAAAACACAAGAGAGCTTATTATTGTTTCCCTAGCTTCTTCTAAACAGGAGACTCTGATAACAGTGTGCATGGGGGCGGGTGCACTTTCTAACTTTTGCAATGCTTTTTTTTCCCCATTCAGCAGAAATGGTGGGCCTATAACCTTCAAAGAAAATCGTTTTAAAAAGGCATCCTCCCAATTTCCTGGAGCTCCTCTGCATGGACATCAGGACCACGCCTGCCCCACCTCCCACAGACATCCACCCACAGACTTCCACCCGCAAAGTGCCCCCAGAGAAGTTCCGAAGTCCCATGGTGGAAGGGGGTATCTTCCTTGCTCCATCTTATAGTCAGAACCTCTCTCCACTATGAGACTACCGTCCCACATGTTCACCGTCCAGGTCTAAATTTTTACTGGCATTCACATTTGTATGTTACAGGGGTCAGCTTGCCTCTTGTGATGATATAAATCAAAGCAGTTTCTGAATTGTGTTGCTAAATGCCGTGTCGATCGAAATAGCTTCAGCTAAAGCAGCCAAATAATTTTTTTTAAGCTAAGATAAATAGTGTTTTCTTTAAAAGTCTAAAATCTTCGTTCCTCTCTTCCATCAAAGGACAAATTTGAAACTTTGGCAGTGACTCCAAATTGATCCATTTTTACATGTTTTCATGTATAGCTAGCTTTGACCCTCTTCTGAAAACAATTGTTTTACAGTGTAAGGATTGTATCATGGAATTTTGTAATTTTAAAGACATTATCAGTATGCCAAAATGTAAGAGCAATTTACAGATGAACTGCATTTCCCCCAAAGAAGAATGTAGCTAAGATATTACAAAAATGTCAAAAGCAAAAGATAGGGTAGCTAGTGAATTAATGTTCACTTTATAATCACACAGTATAAGCCACCTTCCTTAGAAGAGAAAGCTCTTCCAAAGAAGTGTAATACATGTTCTGCATAGCTGTCATTATACTGACATTTATCTTCCTTTGTCTTGAAATAATGCAAAAACTGGATACCTATATATAACTCTAGGCAAGTTACAATAATGAGCAAATTTCCAGTCTCCATGATTTTGGCTTTATGTTCATCGATTTGATAGTCAAAATCAGTTACTTAAAACATGAGTTTTATTTTGGCTTGACAAGACTCACGCTTCAGCACAGGGAACTATTTCATGTAACTTTGGTACAGTCTCCAGGGTGTACTACGCAGCTGGTTCTTAAAGTACTACTAAGCAGAAACGCAGAACATACTGTTAAATGAGAAAGACACTGCAAGTGTAGGAAAGGGATGACTGGGAATCTCTGGCTTTATTTGTTTAATAATGGCATGAAGAGACACCAGAGGATCTATAAGGAGCTATTAAATACATTTAGTTGGTGGTGAAATACATACAAATGACAAGAACACAGAAATTGAGACTTCTCAGAGTATGCCCTTGTACAAAATTTCGGTTTTTAAAACATGTAAAAGTATTACTGATTTAAAGTTTAAAGTACACTTTAAAATTCTACTATGGGGTGTTTTTTTTCCCTACAAATCACCAAGCAGTTCCCAGATACAAGCAGGGTATGCTACAACTTAGCCGAATTCCACCCCAGCTTCAGATTCCACAGGTTAAGGTTAAAGGCTTAGTCCTATAAGACTCCACCATCACCACTTCTGAACAAAGAAATTATATGATCTAATTTATGCTTAAAAGAATAAATTATTGGGGGCAAAGGTAAAAAGATAAAGAACATTTATTTATAAGTTATTGCTATAATCTAAGCAAGAAATGAAACGGCCTGGCCACAGTGATAGATGGAGGTGATGACGTGATAGGAAGTACTCAGGTTCTGAACATATTATCAAGGTACAGATTTGCTGGCAGATTTTCTATGAGAGAAGATGTCAAATCTGACCTCACTAATATGTTTGGCCTCAGTAACACACAAAAAAGGAATTTCCTTCAACATATATAGACTTGGAAGTACTCGAGAGAGTTGCAGACACACGTGAGTAGAACCACAAGGGGGAAAAAAAACACGAAACACCCCGGGCTGACTAGGAGAACAGTTCCACTACTGAAGTGGTTCCCCAGCCATCCGGTACAGCCCTGTGACCAGTCCTATGTGGTGATCGCATTATTCCCATCCCTCTCACCTAATCTTCTGGGAGACGATGACTTCTGAGCTGGAAACAGGATCCAAGCACAGCTTTGTCCCAGCCAAGAGCTGGCACTATAACACTGGTCCACCAAACTAAAGATGATGACAACAAGATGAGCTTGCAACTCAGTTAACCCTCCAATGTCTGTAAAAAAAAAATGATGATAAAAGGTAATGAAGGTCCCAGGTGCCTTTTATATTGAATTTATAGCACCATGTATAAGCTTGTGAAGCAGATTTACTTCCCTGCTTATTTTTCAAAATTAACATTGAAGGAACTTGATGTCATATAACGAAATTAACCATTATTTGGGATTGTGACCTGAGTTGTCTGAGTGCATCTGAAATCTGTCACTAGGTCTATAATTATAAAAGTTGAAAATGATGGGGAGGGGTAGGGGGAAAGGCAGGAAACTATATTTGAACAACAATAAAAAAAAGTTAAAAAAAATAAAAATGAAATCCCAAAAGTGCTCAAGTATATGTAACAAAGATAATCTTGTCATGGGGGAAATGCCCAATTCTTGAAATGGACTTTTTATTTTGCTGTTCTTATTTTGGACAAGATGTTATGTGTTCTTTGTCAATCTGTGATCTTTATTTGAAACAGTGATACAATTTTAAGTATAGCAATATGATAAATATTGAGAAGTCATTGGAGATTTGTCCCACTGAAGACTGCTGATTTTTAAAAACTATATTAGCATGTAAAGGTGAGTGCTATCTAGGTGTTCCCTGCAGTAATGAGAGTTTGGGACTAACCATACAACATCAACATGGGTTCAAGAATAAACTTTATCAGGAGAAAAGAAAAAAACCAGTAAGACCTGGGTCAGCCAGAGGAGGAGTCCCCACAGCTTTCTCTCTTCTCCAGCCATCCCACAGAGAAGCACATCCCAGCCGGGAAACTGCTGTCCCCACATTTCAGCTGAAGGGGCTCTCTCCACCCTGTGAGGCTCCATCTATAAAGGTCATGTCTAGCCATGTCACTGAGGGAATACACAAGCTATTTGATGCCAGCCAGTTGAGATTTGGGGTGCCGACTTTTAATAAGAGTGGCCTCAGAATCTAGATGCCCACTCCTGGAGACATTAAGGCCACCCTACCAAAGACCCTACTCTCCGATATTGGGTCCAGCTCCTGCCCGGTTCATCGTTCAGGCAGCCCACAGTGAGCACTGAGGGTCGCAGACGACTGTGCTTGTTGCTGCACGTAACCTTCCCAGGCGTGTCTCTGTGTGGGTTAGGAAAAATATATATATATATTTTTTTACAAAATGCAGGGCATTTCCATACATTTCTGTCATGGCATGTTGCACTAGTTTCAGGCTGACAGTGCAACTTTAGTTTTATTCATGACTAAGTCTATGGCATTTCCTGTAAACTTATGAGAAAAATTTAAAATTCTTGAGTGTAGGAGGACTTTTGCTTACCAAAATTTTTTTTATCGTATTGTTCATTCCGGTGATGATGCATAGCTTTATACTGCATTGGGTTTAGAAGGCAGTAATTTCCCCAGTGGCTCTAAAAACTTTGTTTTAATTCTCATTGATATAGAAATTATTTCATCAATAATTAAAACAGTACACTTGTTCCCTGAGGTGGATAAAAGAATGAAAACCAAACCCCATTATAATTTTTTATTAAGTAGAATGCTTTAAGCCATGTTTTTTCTATTTGGTCTTTAATCAACAACCTGGGAATAACTACATAGATATTTTAGGAGGTCTTAAAGTGTTATTTAATATTTACTGCTTACTTCAACTATTCACAAAAATCCCTTTATCATGTTATGAATGCTGGTAATTTAGTGCTGAAGACAAATCCCATTAGTGTTAGCTTCTATATTGGGTTGACCAAAAAATGCATTTGGTTTTTTCCATACGATGGCTCTCACAGCGCTTAGTTGTCTTTAATTTCACTCAAAACAATCTTGTTAGATTGTACTGTGGCAGATGTCATATCAGAGTGAGTTAAAAAAAACACCAAAATTTGTGAATTTTTCTGTAGCCATTTGATATTGAAGATGGAAAAATGTTTGGCATTTTCAGCATATTATGCTTATTATTTCAAGAAAGGTAAAAAGAGAACTGAAATGGAGAAAAAGATTTGTGCAGTTATGGAGAAGGTACTGTGACTGATCTAATGTGTCAAAAGTGATTTTTGAAGTTTCATGCTGCAGATTTTTCTCTGAACAATACTCCAAGGTCTAGTAGACCAGTGAAGTTGATAGCAATTAAATTGAGACATTAATTGTCAACAATCAACATTATACCACCCAGGAGAGAGCTGACATACTCAAAATATCCAAATCAATAAAGTTATTGGTGAAAATGAAAAATGTGTCTTTTATTTTATGGAACAATTAAATGGACTTTTTTGACCAACCCAATAATACGTACTAAAACTGAGAGAAATAATCATTATATTTCCTAAAATATGTGAAGTTCTTACATGCACACACACAAAAATAAATTTAGGAATTTAGAGCAGTGTTAATGAAAGGAGCCAACTACAAGAAACCTCATGCAGAAATGAACTACCCTCCTTTAATCTGTCAGCTCTTGGGACCAGTTCCCAGGCTTTGAAAAACCTATGACCGTGTATAGAACAGACAGCAAGGAGCAGCCTGCAGAATGGAAGACTTACAGCAAACTTCTGAACATCAACAATCGGAGACCAGGAACAAAGGAATATTCGCTGAGTCAACAGAGAAGATAATGTCAACCTAGAATTGGTACTCAGAAAAATTAACCTTTAATCATGGGAATGAAATTCTTTATTATACTTTAGATAAATTAACATGGAGAAAAATTACCTTCAGCAGACTCGG
>PVIA01014101.1:0-28643 GCA_004024845.1 Tonatia bakeri
ATGTGCTCCTCATGCTTACTTCTGACGCTGCCGGGCATCAGCCTCAGAAACGGGAAGGAATGTGAGAGGAAGACACTAGGCAACAGAGCTTCCTGTCGCGCACGGCAGGCAGGGTCGCCAGTCAAGCGCGAGGCCACAGGGCAGGCCAGAGGATTAAAAGCACTAAGACAGGGCTTCTTTCTGACCATTTGGAGAGAAAGGAGAAGAAAAACTCGAGGCTCACTGAGCTGGGAAGGCTCCTGGCCGTGCTGCATCTTCAGGGTCTTACTTAGGTCTGTCCCCTCCAGCACACAGACTGAGGAAACACAGCAAACATCAAGGAAGATTCCAGAACTGTACAGCCTGACCCTAGTGACTTAAAAATGTCCTGGAAGAGGACCAGGTACTATAAATTGAAATGGCTCAGTGTCAACACTATATTAACAGAGAAGCAATAATTTCTCAACAAACAAAAAAGTAAAATATGACTGTTTTGCAAATCAGACACTGTTGTCCCCTAACTTGGTTTTCCTTTCCCCACTTCTGTCCTCCTTCACGGCCGCTGGACGTGAGCAGAGATCGGACTGCACAAGCATTTCCCTTCTGTTGCAAAGAGAAGCCAAATTCTCACAGTTCGTCGACTTTCTGTTCGTGTAAACAATCTCACTTTATTTTTGAATTACTCTGTGGGAACAGATGGCTTCCAAATGTACGCCTTCTTACTAGAGTCCATGAACGCCATCCTGCCGAACTCTTAAATTGAGATGAAGGAAACACGGGCACACTTCACGTCTGCATCTGCGTTGGTAGCCTAGTTTTCCCAAACTAAGGCTTACTTGGAATTCCGACCTTTCTTTTTTTCACCTCTTCTTTTCTTGTCTTTTTTTTTTTTTTTTTGGTTAAACAAATTACATCACACACACACAAAAACCTATCTGAAATACAGCAACTGGCGCATAAGAACTTCCATGCAGCCAAATGCCAGTAGCCGTGACACAGGCCTCTAGACTTCTTACACAAAAGCACTGGATATGTAAACACAGTTGGGCTTTCTGCCTGACCTTCTTAAACCTTTTATGACAGATGATCATTTTATCATTTGAAATGCACACTGCGATTAACACCAACTTACCTCAATTCCAACCACTGACCCCGTCCTGGGAAGAGTTCCCCAGGGGTAAACAGGGCGGCCCTGCCGGATCCAAACCCAGGCCACATTCCCCACGAGGCTGCTCTAAGGCAGAAAGATGATTTTCCAAAAAGCTAAACCAGACTGGGAAAGTAGCATCACAAACAGGTTCTTGTGATGCAGAGACAAATGCTCAGGCTAGGCGGCCTGACTAATGAACTCGTAACCACCGTAAGTAGAGTTAAGAGTCTTTCCGCCGTTTAAATGGCCAAAGCTCTGAACAAGCACCCTCTTCTATACAGCCCCTGGGGAGTGAGGACCTTGGGGAGATATTAGGGGAAAGTCAAGACCACCCAGTCTAGACATAATAAGCCTTTATACCCCTCTCTACAGCTATAGCTACGTATCTGTGTAGATGGACAAATACAGATTGGATATGGACACATGGGTATGAAAAAGGGGAAAAACAGAAAAACACACACATCAGAGGGAAACCACTTATGTGTAAACAAGCAATGATGAAGTTAAAGAACAGAAAACAAAAAGTCTGTACACACCAGAAGGACAGCAAGAGCAAAAAGAAAGCAGTATCAGCGTGGATTTCAAAAGGTAACTATCTACTCTTTGAATTCTTACGCCAAAGAACTGCTACACCACAGCAGGAAAAAGTTAAGTTTGAGACAAAACACACACACACATTTCAGTCAGTTATTGAGACAAGGTTAAGATCGTGGTGTGTGCTAAAAATCAAATAAAATCCTGCACAGACTGACAAGCCGTCCAGTAGAATCATTTCAACGATGAAGGTCAAACCTTGGGCTGTCCTTTATAAACGGGCACAGACCAACACTTTACGGGGGTTCTGTGGTCTACACTCCAACGTTATTGTTCTAGAAACATGAGGAGTGTGCTCCTGCCTTTCCAGCAAACAGCAGGATGTCTGTGGAGACTGTTTCCAGCATCCACAGGCTCGAGGAAGAGTGCGTCTGAACGTGATTCCAAGCCACCACCGTATTGCCTTAGTTGTTCTAAAGCTTTCACTTTTTGAAATCTCTACAACTTAATGAGGAGGAAATCGATCAACAGGAGAAAAATAATAACAAGAGGAAGGAAAAGGATGTGACCAATCGTTAAGAATGGAGAAGTACTTTGACTGCATGTAATGAAAACAGGCATTTACGTGGCAGTGAGTACCACAATAAGTGACAGTTACAGCAATAACTAATAATTTCAACCCAATCGCAGAAAAACAATCTGAAACTTGATATAGCTAGATACAACATTTTAAGTTGTGTGATTTCAAAAGTGTCATTACATTAGTGATGAAAAATCTCTATGGCCAAGGTTACGGAACAGAACATGTTTTTCAGAAGGAATAGATTTCTTTATCGACTCTTGTGTGAATTCCAACGACTGCAGCATCCTAAGAGCCTGGGGACTCGGTCGCTATAGAATGGTACCAGGATGGGGGACGTCCGCCTTCAGGAGATGAGCCTGCCCACAAATCTCAGAGAAGATTCCTGGAATGTGTACAGGCATTGGAGAGCGCTGACAGATGGCAGGCCTCAGCCATCCCCAGAACCCCCACCCTACGGTGACAGGGGAGTGAGAGGACGTGACCCAGGCACGGGCTCAAATGCCCTCTCGTTGTTTCATTCACTGATCTCAGACTGCCACGTTCTCGTTCCACGTCTCTGAACTGTCTTCCCAACCACAGACTGTTCACAGGTACTTCTATCCAAAACCTCTCCATCCTGCGAAACCTGACCCAAACCCCACCTGTGCTGTGAGAGTCTCTCCTAGCCAGCCTCACCAAAGTGGCCTTTTCCTCTGAATTTCACAAACAACGTCCATCCGTCTATCCGTAGTATTTGGCATCTCGCCTTAAAGTGCAGGTGGCTCCCACTGCTTCCTGAAACTGTCTGCTTGCCCTTCATCCCAGTCTGACCTTACCCTTTGCCCTTCATTCTGGTCTGACCTTACCCTTTGCCCTTCATTCCGGTCTGACCTTACCCTGTGCACCACCTACCCTCATCCTCTGCCCTCACACGAGCAGGGCCTCGATGAGTCTTTTCCATGCTGCCCACCTATCTTCCTGCCTGCGTAAGCTCTTCATTCCCCAAACAGTCTTCCCCACCTCCAGCCACTGCGAAAAGATGTCGGCGACACACTCCAGCCCTCTCCGGGACCACAGGGTCTGCACACACGTCCAAGGGCCTCCCTTCTAGTTTCCAGAACCTCCGGCGATCGGCCAGGGACAGACTCTTGCTTTTCTTGCTCGTTCTTTCCGATCGACTTTATTTCAATTGTGCAAGTACCTTTCTGAACCTCTTCCTCCCAAAATGACACTACCTAATAAAGCAGCAACAGAAAAAAAGAAGAAAAGTTTGCTTTCCTGGTGCGCATACTGCTGCAATGCTTCGCACGCAACAGGCTCAATTTTATGCCTCTTTATGCCGACCATGAGTCGTCGTCTGCGCTGCTGTGACAAGTCACCTCGAGTCACCCTCAACGGAAAGCAGAGTGTCTGTTTCCAAAACGGAGATGTTATGTCGGTATCATAGCTCTTCCGACTCCTCCGGCAAAACAAATGTCTTCATTCCCTCCCCAGCCCCCTCCAACCAGAATGAAAACTCCTCGAGAACGGACACGGGGATTCTCTGTGGGTGGCTGCCATGCGCCTGGTGCCCAGAACACTGCCTGGCTCTCAGCGGTGCCTGGCGGGTACTCACGGGGTAGACGGTGGTTGAATGAACCCCCAGATTCTGCCCCTCTCCACCTTTTCCCTGCTTAATCGGAATACGGCCAAGAACATAAATACTCAAGTGAAATCCAAGTCAGGGTCCAATCACTGGTTCACCCCCTAGGTTGGGGGGCTGCCCTTGAGCCTCTTACTAGTCTGCTCATGGGCACACCCCAGCTGTCCACCAGGACGGGAACAGGCATCTAGAGAGGACTGCAAGGACTAACACAGACAGCACAGTGTTCACACACCTGACACCCACAGAACTGATGAACCAGTGTCACCCCAATAAATTCAATAAAGAAGAAACCAACCGCAGGTATTCCTCAAAGCAGAGCCAACACAGCAGACACCTCGAGTTCACCCACTTTGGACATAAAGGGCAGCAGAACTGAAGGACGGGAACACCCTTCAAGCCCCACCCCCCAGGGCACAAACATGTGTCATTCCTTTCAGGCCAGCTCCATTTTCTGCCGTCTTATTCAACCCTTCCATAGTTCACGTACCCTCCATGGCAAAAAGGAAGTAAAACTTCACAGATTTTTTTAAAGTTAGTGATTCAGGCAATACTTGGAATAACTTCCACTTGAGAAAATGCAACTGAGAAGTCCTATCAAGAGACTCCCAAGCTGCTGACAGCTCCACTCTGGAAATGTCCTCCTTTTCTGCCTATTTCTGTCTGTCCCTAAATTCAAATTACAAAGTTTAATGACCCCTGAAAAGCCCTTTCTGCCTCCAGGGCTCAGAACTCGGTCTAAATATATTCCTTGGGACTCTCCATAAATGTTTAATTGAGCTAAAGGGAGTAAAAAAAAAAAAAGCACTGGAAATCTAGCTCCAAAACCCAACTGCCGGCCCCCTGGCCGACTCCTTCCTTCCCCCACAAGAGGACACCTGGGGATCTGGAGCCCAGAGTCCATCCAAAATCCAGGGGGTCTGACACCCGGCTCACGCACGAGGTGATGGCAGCCAGGTCTGGACGGTGGATCCAAAAGGGGGCCCCAGAAATGCTGGGCGCTGGCCAAGATGGAAACCCTCCCCGGTGTGCTCAACCCAGTGGCAGGAAACCAAGCCAGTTCTGTAGGGATCCCAAGGCCCGAACCGCGTCCCATCGCCCTCCTTCCTGTTTATAGATCCCGCTGCAGGAACTCCAACCACCGAAGCGAAAGCAGACGTCTCACAAGTGTGTCAACACATGACATAACTTGAAAAAGCTGGCTGCTCATTGGCGCGAGTTACAACTTGTCCGGCTCACGCAGGAAAACCGGCCCACTTTAATTACTTTTCTCTGCCTATGCCATGCCGTCCCTCCCTGGGCCCCCGCCAAGATCGGGTTACTGAGAACTAGGTAGCCGCCGTGGTAGGAACGAGACCGAGTGGGCGGCGAGTTGAAAGCAAGGAGCCGGAGCCGACCGCCCGCCAAGTGACGGCCGATTCGGCTTCACGACAATCGCAGAGGCTCTTGCCTCGCACAGGCGCAGGAAGAGGAAGCCTCGGCAGCTCCTCGCAGTCCGCACTAAGTTGCCTTATCGCTGGGGTTGCCCAGGGCCCTCGCGGCCGCGCGCCGATGACCTCGGGTCGGCCAAAGGCGCGCCACCTTTGTCAGGGTTTCCCCACTAGGATAGGCGCCGCCTTGAAGCTCAGGGCTTGCCTGGGTCGGAGGGACAGACGCGGCGCCCGGGCTCCCCTGCCCCTGCGCCCCGGTGCCCGGCCCTGCGCCGAGCCCGGGAAACCCGCGCGGCCGCCGCTGGTGGAAAGCCGGGGACCCGCGCGCCGGCGGGCACAGCGGCAGGGCGCACCCCAGCTCTCCCCGGGCAGGCTGCACCGCCAGCCGCCGAGCGAGGCGGGGCTCACCATGCCCTCCGCGGGGGGGCGGGGGGGGAGCCTTTCTTGCGCCCACGCGATCCCTGACTCGGGTGAGAACAGGCGGATGGACCCCCGGCGACGCTACAACTCCTGCTGGCCGCTGCGTCGGGGAGGGCTGGACAGACCGCCACTCACACCCACTGCCTGCCCCCGGCCCTCTCTCACCTGCTTGCACCGTGTCCGAGAGATCGTGCCCGGGGGCCGCGGTCCTGGGAAATTCCTTCAATTTCCTGGCGCTGAGGTTCAACCCCCCGGAGTTGGCTGCTTCCTCCAGCGCGCGTTCCAGCCCCCGGTTCAAGGGCAGGTTGAAGCCCCCGCTGCCTCCGCCGCCGCCGCCTCCCCCAACCCCGCCGTTGGCGCCGGCTCCTCCGTGGTGCTGATGGTGGTGGTGGTGGGCGTGATGATGCGGGGGCAGAGTAGACACCGAGAGGGAAGGGACGAAAGGTTGGGGTTCGCTTCCCGGCGTCGCCATCTTCTCCCGGGCCCCCACCCCTACCGCCACCCCGCCCCGCGGCTCCTGCGGGGGGGCGTCACAGCTTTCCCCCGGGAGGGGGAGACGGCTCCGGGCGCCGCGTTCCTGCAGGGCTCCACCGAAAGATGCCGGGAGCAGGGGAGAAGGGTGTGGCGGGCGCGGGACGAGGGGCTGGCGACGAGGCGGCCGTGGCAGCTCGGTCTCGGAGGTTTCCTGTCCCGGGGAAGCGGAGCACTGCGGCGGCGGCGGCGGCAGGCAGCGCGCATGTGTCTCCACCCTCCCCTGCGCCCTCCTCTCGGCCGCGCTCTCCCCTCCTCCGCCGCCGCTCTCTCCTCCTCCTTCCCCGAAGCTGTCAGCCCAGCGCCGAGACTTCCTCCGCCGCGAGCCGGCCTGGCGCTCGCTGCCGCCCGGCGCTCAGCCGCGCGATCCGGGTGCGGGGAGGGGGTCACGTTCGTTGAGATGCCCCATTGCTCTGGCTTTCTTTTTGCTGCCGGGAATGGGAAGTGGGTAAGGGACAAAAGATTTTAGAGGGTCTGAGAAGCCGGTGACAAGGCAATAGACGGGATTTGAAATACAGTGAGGTCACGAGGAGGTGAGAGGTTATCTCAATTCTGCGAATTATTCTGGCTGTGTGACCCAGCGGTCCCCCAGACGCAGGTTTCCACGGTGCTGTCCAGCCAGCAGACGGCTGCTGGCATGTGGGTGCCTGCCGTGAGCCAAGCACTGGTCTGGGAGTCCACAATAGTGATCTCATTAACCCAGGATCCCTGTGAGCAAAAAATCGTGTTTTCTCCAGTCCACAGAGGAAGTAAAGAAAATCAGCTAAGGTCACCCAGGCGCCGCTACCGGCGTGCTCCCAGGCCACCAACAAACAGGAAGGACAGGTTTCCTGAGTGATGGTAGAAAACGGCAGACCCACAGAGGAAGGACTTCCAAAAGAAGGGTAGTTTTTATGGGGGACAGAATACATTGTCCTGAGCGGGGGAGGGGCTGCCCAGGGCCGCCGGAGCCCCAGAGTGTGGGGGGGGGGGCGGTGCACGGCGAGGTTAGAGAGCCAGTAATGCCAACACAACTCGACTGGTTACAGGTTAAGCCTGTGCGCAGGTAGGTACCTCAGCGTCCCCCGCAGCTCGCGTTCCCTGGCCCTGTGGGGCGTGCAAACCGACCTGTCTGCTTGCAGGCAAATCCACGTGTGGTCAGAGCAAGGCTGGCACGCCAGACGCGACACAACGGGACACCAGACGGGCAGACCAGCTGGACGACTGATTGAGTCCATTTCCTTCGCTGCATTTCAGCGCCAACTCTGCGGGGCAACGACTTTCCACCCGTGCGCCCCAAGAATCTTTACAACATGCAGTACCTGACTATTAGTCAGGGGCACTGACCTCTTTTCCCTCAGTCAGATTAAAAAAAAAAATGACAAGATCCAACACAATAATTGCCACCAAGTGTGAATGAATCAAAATCGTGCCTTTTTTGGGGGGTCAGATCAGCAAAAAAATATAATACCTTTTTGGTATGCCGCAAAATCTTAGTAATTGGTTCGTGTGTGTCATGAGATGAAAAAAAGGTTGAATATCGCTGCATTGGGGACGCTGTTTCTGCTCTGTACCCAAGGCTGTCACTGTAAGGCACTTGGCTAGTGGAAATGAAGGTGCCGGGTGAGTAAGAAAAGTAACTCAGCCCCTGGAATAGGGGGCAGTGCTTTAGGTGGTAATGGTGACGGTCCAAGCAAAAGGCTGGAACTTGTCATTTCATCAGCTCCGTGCAAAGGTGTAGTGTGACCTTTGTCACTTGCCTGAGCCGTGTGCCCACTCTGTGCACTTGTTCTGAAGGGATTCCAGGCTGGGTAGAACATTCTAGTCTCTGAGGAGACACGCGCCACCTGCTGGTATCCTCCCCCAAACTCTCCTCTCTCACCCTCCCCTTATTCCACTCAGCCTCCCGGACTTGAAAAACCAAGGCTTGAAAATAATAATCATGATGAATAAAAGTTTTCTTACATCACTTATAAACACGAGCCTACCTTCCCCTTTCCTCACTGGTATTCCCCCCAAAGGGAAGCAAGGCGCAGAGAGAGAGAGAGAGAGAAAATTCTATTGAAAACCTTCGGCTGCAGCCAGATGGCAGTTTTCTGAGCCGTTGGCGGGGTGTGGCGGAGGACAGCTGCCAGACCCCACATGCCGTGCAGACCTCGGATGGTGGGGGTGCATCGTATAGAGTATAATCTTTTTTAAAAAAACAGACCACCAGTTCTTTTCTGGAGGAAATGATGGGAGATGAGTGTAGGATTTGCTTTTTAACGAATGATCAGTCCTTAGGTTAGGTTGACCTAATCGGTAACAATAGCTTTACCTTCTACAGATTTCTAAAGGGTCAGCATGAGGGAGGAACCGTTCACCATGCCCCTCCCTCCCCACATCCCAGAATCCAGGGGAGTGCCATGTACATAATAAGTACACGGAGAACACCAGTAATTAAGCACCATATGCTAGACCACGTGTTCTACAGGTTTGTTGACATAGTTTTCAAAGGATGTCCCTGAATAAAGGAGTTTTCCCCTAAAATGAGGAGAGTACGTGCCCCTTGTGACTAATCTCCATGATTTCCAAATATTCGAGAAACTGAACAGGCTTATTGTTTTCTTGTTACTTTGATTCTTCCCTCTTTTTTTCCCAGGAAGGTGGACAGCTCTCTTTCGTATAATGCCATTTTTACCTCCCAACTCTACGGCGCATGGTCCTGCCGGAAGCCACCGTGTGACATTGCCTGACATGGCTTCTTTGGGAGTCCAGAAGTGGGCTTCCGACAGAGCACCCAGAGGATCCCGATGGGGTCAGACCCTCACCTCTGACTGTTCCTGCCTCATTGCTTTGGTTGCTCTGAGATACGCAGTATATTTGTAACACATGCTGGTGTCTCCTGAAGCCAATTTTATTTCGTTTTCTGTCAGTGCAACCAACAGTTCTAGGTAACATATTTGGTTTACCATGCTTTGGTCTTCAGTCCCTCTTGTTTTCCTGTCTAGCCTCATTTCTGGGTAGTCCAAACATAATCTTTTACAGTTTGGATGATGGTGGCAGATTTTCTTTTATGCTTGGTCTTTATACCTTCCAATCATTTCACAAAGTTAATGGAATTCAAATTATTAAGAAAACAGGGAAAATAGAAATGGCCTCAGCTTAAAAGATGAGCTATTAGGAGAAGAGCAATCAATTGCATCACCAAACGAAAAACTTTTAGAAACTCTTTTTGAAAACAAATCATATGTCCAGAAAAGATGCCGGGTCACAGACTCTTCCACATTCAGGACCTAGCTCCTTCATCCGTGCCTGGAAAACGGAGCTGTGGACAAGCTTCTGAGAACCAGTCTCGTTAAGAACGGTAGACAGATTGGGGCACAGGCTTCGGTGCCTACCCCCTTCTCAGAAAATCACCGAGAATTCTTTGATTTGGAACTCCAAGCATTTGCTGAGAGCTGGGCGTGGTCAGCCCCGAGTGTCCTTCCTGGCCCTGCCTGCCCTCTCCAGCCCCGGCTGATTGGGCAAGCAGGGCTGACGCAGGGCCAATCGCCCCCGGGCAGATGAGTCCCAGCACCACACCGCACCAGATGCCCTGAGCAGCGTAAGCAGGAGCACACAGAGGGCCCCTCAAATACCAACAGGCGCTGACTTCGGGCAGGATCCTGGCTCGTTCACACCCTTTCACCTTGACATTCTCCAACTTCTCCACTTTAGTTCCCCCTTTCCTGAAAAAGGAGCAAGACTACTCCCTGGAAATAGGGCTGTTTTCCTTTGCTCCCTCCACATGCTCTGGGTGCTGACATATCCTGCTTGTGCTGCATCTGTAAATGTCAGCGGATGTTTGCCTGTACACGACTAGTGTCCGTTGCATTCGTTAACTTTCAAGTACTTCCAGGGCAGGGCTCAGGCCTTCGTATTGTTAGCCCACTGCCTAGCAAATCCCACAGATACAGTTGTCTTACTGAGGTATGTGTATACCATCAGGCAACGAATAACACCAACACAAACTTCTCAGAAGGAATATAATCAATAATACTACCTTGGACATATTCAGGGAATTTTTCTAACATCCCGTAACACTAATCTGAACCAGTTGGTTAGTGGCAAAGTGACCCTGAGAAAATGAAAAAAAAAAATTAAGACAATGTTCCAAGTTTTCCTTAAAGCTGAATGCATTCCATTTCAGTAACTGAATGTAGGTGGGAAATTGTGCCTTTCTTGTATATTTTCCAGTGGGGAAAATAATAAAACAATGGCCATAATAAACTCTAGTGCTTTCTTTGTATCCTTATTTTCGAAGAAATAAAAAGGAGGCTCCTACAGTCGTCTTGCCAATTAATTCTTTTTAATGTTACTTATCTGGAAAATCAAAAAGCGTAGGAACTGCTTGCGAACATTCTTGGTTTTCTTGAAAGGGAGTTAGTCACACTTACCTTCAGTCGTCTGCCTTCCAGCACTTTCCCAGGCTTCGCTCGCACCGGCGGTGATGTAACGCGGTGCCTGTGAGTTTTTGGGAGACTGTAGATTTGCTTGGTTTTCTCCGCCCCCACCCTCTTTCCATTTTCTAGGCACTCTCCTTTCAGAAGCTACCACAAGTCTGAGAAGAGGATGTCCCCACCTTTGGATTTGGGGATATTTCACAGCGGATCACTGTGCAGACCCGGTGGCTTGTCCTCTGCACCCCAGCCTCCCACCAGCAAAACTCTTACTTAACCCCTCATCCGGGCTCACCTTTCCTTCTCCTGGGGCAAAGGAGCAGCCACTCCCACCTGTGGCCAGCCCGGCCCTGCCGCCTCCTCCCTGTTCCCTCGCAGGCGGAGGCAGAGCACCAGCTCCCAGGCCAGGGAGGCATTATTTATATGCTCTTTTCCATTTAATATGCGGCTTCCATTTAACAAAGAAACCACGAAACCTGGGCCATCACGATAGGATCCGCAGGGAGGCTGCCTTCCAGGGAGAGTCTCTCAATGACAACAGAGGAACTGCTGTCTGCAGGAGCAAATTATATACGCTTTCAGCTTTTGCTCTATTTCCATAAATACACTGGGTCTCGTGATGAAACGCCAATGCTGTGTGATTTTTGTTATTTTTATACAAGATTTTAAAATATTTGTACAACAGGATAACCAATCATGTTGCACAGAGAAAACGTTCTGACCTAGAACTTGGGAGAGAGAACGGCACTCTGAACGAGCCTGGGAGGAAGACACAGCTTGGACTGCAGGGGGAAAAGCTGCGTGTGCACAAGGAGTGTCTTTGGCTAAATGCGATTGATGCCTCCTCGGAAAAGTTGTAAGGGGAAAGTGTCAGTTTGCGACAGCCACCCCTCTGTATTCCATCAGAGGTGTCTTGGGAGGATACCAGGGGAAGAATCGCTGGAAAATAAGGGCTGAAGGGCACCAGTAGACTGGATTTTGACTTTTAAGGAACTGTGTTTAAGCAACTGGCTTTTGAATCTAATCCTCAACTGAGGACATTGTTTTTTTCATCGCTTTCAGAAAGAGGGAAATATTAACGCAAGAGAGAGAAGCATCTATTGGTTGCCTCCCTTACACACCTGGATGGGGGATCGAACCCGCAACCCAGGTATGTGCCCCAAACAGGAATCGAACCCTTCAGTTTCAGCACAACATTCCAACCCACCGAGACTTAGGAATGAGGCTGGACCATGAAGCAGTGGTGCAGAAGCAAAGAAACGTCTCAGAAAGAAAGTTTACCCTCTTCTCATTGCCTGGCAAACCAGGTCACCAGGCAACACAACCCACCAGGAGTCAGAAGCAAAACCAGTTAGAATGTTCTTGAACGTATGCTTGGTGCAGAAAGAGCAAAGTCAGGCTTAGCAGGGTTGGGACCAGAGGACTGACCAAGAAGGCCATTCCGACCACGGTGAGGGTGAACAGAGCCAGAATCCTTCCTAATAACCACAGGGACCTATGTTTGCAGGGCCCTCACAGCCACTGGAAGACCCACACAGTCGAGTAAGAGCAGTCTCCGGCTCATGCAGGTTGAAGAGAACTGCAAGCCAGTGACGGGGAGTGTGCACGCAGTGGAGCCCAGCTCTGGGAGACAGGTCCAGTAAGCAAACGGGACTTCAGGTGAATTGTCTGGGATTCAAGTCAGGGCCCCCGGCTCTGTGGGGAGCCACAGTCCAGCCAGGAAGCAACTGGGTGGCACAGGGTACATATCTCCACCTGCATGGAGAAGAAACTGCTAACAGTAAGTGCTTGTGGGAAAGAAAACTGGGAGAATCGCAGAGGAGAGAGGCTTCGCTTTCTCCAGATACCTTCTTGTCACTGTGAATGCTCACCTGGGCATCTGTAGTTGCCTTTTAAGCAATTAATGAATTAGATGCAAAATATATCAATGGAGGAGATTGAGCGTGAATCAACAGTCCTTGGAGAGCTGCTGGCGAGTCCTGAGGAACATCTGAGTGATGTAATACTGGAGGACCTGGATGGAAATGAAGAGGCCAGAACACTGTCCCTGTGATAAGAGGTGAGATAAGGAGCCTGCTGCGAGGCGCAGGCACACGGGAGGTTGGACAGATGAGAAATATTTGGGGGGAAGAGACGACAGAGCTTCAGTACAAAGAGTTTGCTGAACGCGTCGAAGTCCGAGGCAATGTTGGTACGAGTCTGCCTCCGCCCTGAGTCGTATCAAATGCCAGAGGTAAGGGGACATGAAAGCACATCTCTGAGGGCGCAATCCCAGGACAGCTTATGAGCATCAGACGCAGCAGCAGGAGGAAGACAAGGGTCTAGAAGTAGTAGGTGTGAGTTCCTTACTGCAAGGATTCAGAGGCTAGGGGGAAAGAAAAAGAGATTTAGAGGCCACCAAAAAAAAGGCAAATAAAGCAGAGAAAAACTCGTTGGATGTTTAAGATGGGAAATATCTGAGAAGATCTGAAAGAAGAAGAAAGAGGCCATGAGAAAGATTGGGGTGCCCAGGAAGCAGAAGTGGGAGGGAAGGGGGTGGTGCTTGGAGGTGTGAGGACCAGGAAAGGGAAGGAGTCCGGAGGGGTGGAATCCAGCACAGATGGAAGGACTTAGATGCCTCCTCTGAGCCTGGAGCAAAAAGGTCAGGAGACCTAGGAAGAACATTAACGTGCCGAAGTAGTGATTCAGACACCTTTATGATTGTGTCATCCTGAAGGGTCCAGAATCTAAATATATGCCATTTGCTGAGAGCTAGAGGCAGGAGGTGAGAAGGGAGATTTATGAATATTTTTAAATAAAAAAAACCACAGAGGATGCACTCCATTATAATTAGTAATATTAGATCTTTTTTTAAAAGATTTTATTTATTTTTAGAAAGAGGGGAAGGGAGGGAGAAAGAAAGGGAGAGAAACATTAATTATTGCCCCCCATGCATGCCCCAACTGGGGACTGAACCCAAAACCCAGACATTTGCCCTGACTAGGGATTGAACTGGTGACCTCTTGCTGTGTAAGACGATGCCCAACCAACTGAGCCACACTGATGGGTGTGGCTACTTCAGGGTGAAATAGTCAGCCTTTGACTTTCAGCCCTTACTAGCACATTAACCTATCACTGAAATCTCCATTCTGCCCACAAGTGATGTTTTTCCTCTTAGGTGTGTCTGCTTGTTTGTATGTCTATGGATTGCAGAATGCAACAATGTCCAAAAACATATGGCTTCGAGTTGGAGATAGAAAAATAACCTGGCTCCTAATAAAAGACCAGTTCTCTCCTGATACCTCTTTTCAGACAGGGCCATACCACAGAGTTTGTACCCAGCCTGTCACATCCTCGGCTAGGGAGGCCTCAGGACTCCGTTCTACTTCCCCATTCTTCAGATTGGGGAACTGGGGTACATGCATGGAGGTGAGTTACCCAACGCCACTCAACTGGCCGGTGCGGAGTGGGGACCAGAGCCCAGGTCTCCTTTCCTATCTATTGTGTCTCCCTGTCACCCGTGAGAACGGACACCATGGGCTGTGCCAGTACGTGCCCCATTTGGGCATCTGTTCATGTCCTTCCATCGTTGTGGTGCATTTGCTTTCTGCCCAGATATGACTGATGTTAAAGGGACATCACCCGGGATGCTCGCCTACAGCTGATGCTGGCTAAGGGCTGGCAGGGGCTGGTCCCCGGGAGGTGGTCTAGCTGCTTGTCTCTAGAGCGGGGCAGACAGGCTGCCCTGCGCCAGCTGAGAGGTGAGGTAAGTACCCAGAGACCAGGCGAAATCCAAGGCTGTGGTCATCCAGGATCTCTTCTGCGGTGATCAGAGAGGCTGGGCTCCCTTGGCCTCCTTACCAGTGGCTACAAAATATGTGGGGACCTGCAGATCCTTTGAGGTTCTTTGACAAGCGATATACTCTCTTCCCAGAAAAAAATGGACGTGAAATCCCCCACACACTAATTTGTACATAATTTCAAAACTGTGAAAAACGCTCTGAACCTTCAAAGGCTGGCCAAGCAGCACCTGCCCAGCTCTGACCCTGGACAGACCTTCCCTGTTGAAAACACTCTCAAGAGAAGCCCCGTGCTCCCCGGGCCCACCTCAGGGAATCTCCTAACGTTTTTGTACAGCACGTGCTGCTTCTCCCGAAGCCCTGATAGTTCCCCTGGGCACAGAGGACGTTGTGTGGCACTGGAACTGGCCTCTAGCACGTAAGGAGAGCTGAAGGGCAGCTGAAGTCAGGCTGATGGTGGAGATCCTCCAAGCTGCCCACGGGCCGCCGTGTCTAACACCCTAAGCGCCCGTTCAGGCTTCCACGCCGCCCAGCCTGGCTGTGATTCCCCACCCAGCCTCTCCTAATCGCCTCCCACGGGCCAGGTTAGATTATTCACGTGCACTTGGGCCCCATCCAGCATTTCTGCCATCTGGCTAATGATGGGGCACCGTATGGCCGCGGCAGGGGATGGGCACCTGCCCGTGGGCTGGTGCACAGTCTGCCCTCAGGAACAGCTTGACTTCCCTGTGTGTGGCTCCCTCCCTGGTGACACAATGCACCTCTTTTGCATGAGTCTGCCATTAGGACACAAATGACCGGGGTCCCTCCCACGGTGGGCTGAGCTGGTGGTAAATGGCATAAATGTTTCGAGTCGCCTGTAGGTCATTCCTCACCTGCCACTTCCCCAGCCACTTAGAGCAGCTCGAGTGGTTTTGCATGTAGGCGCCGATATTATTTAACTAAACAAGCCGTTACTCCTGCAAAATTAAAACAGTCAGAATGCAAGGGCTTTGTGCTACGTTAAACCGATGTTCCCCCGGCCCCACTCCCAAGGAGTTCCAGGTTCTGCAGGTCCCTCCGTGGACTGTGACTGAAAGGAGAGGCACTTTCGAAGTCCGATGTGAAAAAACAAAAAACGGGGTACCTGTAGGGAAGCGGTACTTCCTGTCCTCTCGCTCCAGGAGATGGGAAACTGGCCAGCATGGGGTTACCTCCTGTGGCTGGCACTTCCATGTTTTGACTGGGGGGTGAGAACTTAGGATGTAGATTCCCCAGACAATGCATGGGATCCTCGTGATCAGAATCACACACTACCCTGACCAGTGTGGCTCAGTGGGCTGGACCATAGGCCCACAAACCAAAAGGCTGCAGGTTCAATTCCCAGTCAAGGGCACATTCCTGGGTTGCAGGTTCAGTCCCTGGTCTGGGCACAGGGAGGCAACCGATTGATATTTCTCTGACATGGATGTTTCTTTCTCTCTCCCTTCCTCTCTCTCTGGAATCAATGAATATATCCTTGAGCAACGATGAAAGAAAAAGAATCACACATCTTTGAGGTTTTTGCTGCTGATTCAGTTACCCTGTTCTCCACAGAGTGCTTCAGATTATACGTGCCTCGTTCTGTACGCAGGACCTTTTGGGTCCAGAAGGCTGTATTAAGCAACGTCTGCTTTGCTTTCTCATGCTTAAAAATGCAAGATCATCTAAGCTTAAACTTTTGTAAAACGGAGGCCAGGCTCTTATTCACTTTTCTCCTCACACTTCATTTTCAATTTAAAAAATGATTTGAATGCAAATGAGAACTATTAAATGCAGGACTCTTAATAATGGACTGTTTTCTTAGTCATTAACTATAGAATTAAGTAGGCCAGCAAGTATGTGTTCGGCATCTGTTAGCCAACCTCGCCTAACTTTAGCAAATGAAGAGGAAAACCAGAGGGCTTTCAGACATGGAGGGAAGTGAGAACAACAGTGGAAGTCTGGTATGAACTTGAAACTTATTGTTGCAAGTGGTCATTTAAATGCAAATTCAAAACAATTGATCTTGCCTTTCATTTTTCCTGCAAATGAGTAAAACAGTCAGCTTTGATAAACTCCGTGATCCATAAGATAAGTTCAGGAAATAATGTGTACTATAGTTATTTCGTAGATCCTGTGCTAATTGGATTACTTGAAGGCCAAGGTCACTGAAACACTGGATGTCACGGGAAGAGAACTGAACTGAAAACAAAGATGCGGCCGTATTTCTAGCAAGGCCACCTGTCCGTTGCGAGACTGTGGCCGAGGCCTCACATCTCCCTGGAACTCCATTTCCACATCTGTCACATCCGTCAGATACAGGGAAGGAAGAGGTTCTGTCCAACGCCGTCCCTCTCTGTCAGACACAGGGAAGGAAGAGTCTGTGTCCAATGCCGTCCCTCTCTGTCACATACAGGGAAGGAAGAGTCTGTGTCCAACGCCGTCCCTCTCTGTCAGATACAGGGAAGGAAGAGTCTGTGTCCAACGCCATCCCTCTCTGTCAGACACAGGGAAGGAAGAGTCTGTGTCCAACGCCTTCCCTCTCTGAGATTTCATGGCTCCCAAAAGGACAGTGTAATCGATAACTTCGACTTCCTGTCCTGCCAAAAGCACTTTGACACCACTTCCAGCCGTGGGGAGATGGATGCGTGTCTAAAGTGTTCCCCGCCGAGCCAGAGGAGGACGGAACTATGATTGGCTCCCGAAGAGCCCGAGGCTGCTAAAAGGGGGGGAGCTAGTGTCTTGGACACACCGCACAACACATAATAATCTGTCCCACAATTAGGTGTGTGAAGTACTGTAGGCAAGTTCAATTCTAAAATTCTTCTTATTAGGCTATGATTGTATATTCCCCATCTAATACTACCTGGTTCCAATAAGCAGACAATCTTAATTTTGCAGAAAAAAAAGGGAAAAAACATGTTTCAGAGGGAAGTGAGAAATGACGCAGTAGTAACATCGGAGAAGGAATGGAGGGGAGGACCATCTCAACCATCAGTCTCAAAAGGTAACTTGTCACCTTACCGACTGAGCTTAGAAAAGGTCCAGAGGAGTCAGAATTTTCACACGGATGTGCTGGGCACCCGAGCTTTGAAAAAGGAATGCTGATAATGAAATAACACTGACACTGTTGGTGGTTATATTGATGCGTGTAAACAAAATACCTTCTGTTAAAAGATTGTTTTTTAAGGGTGATAGCACGATGGTCATACAAACAAAAAGAAACACACACCAGGGAATGTATTTAACTCATTAAATTAATCATTGAAGCAGTGAGATATTTTAGCTTGTGCAACGGAGAATTCAAAGTAACACACGCATATACAGGCAGACAGGAAATACTGACAACGAATTTACGAGTAGACACAGACAGTGGTGGGTCCCCGGACCAGGTACCACTCACACGCCCCGACACAGCCCGTTTCCAGTTCTGTGGATGAGAATGATGTGCATTACTTTTAGTTTTCTTCAATGGACAGAGGGTCCAATTGCTCTAAGACAGTGAAAGGGGGAGATGGCTCAGAAGTAGGTGTACAAGAGAACACTCATTAGTTGTTTTTCTGGTCTTTTCCCCCTCTTCAAAGTCTTTCACAATTTTTCCAGACTACTCGCACTGAGGGAGTGTGATGTGGGGGGGTGGAGGTGGCACAAACCCCAGATATGACAACAGGACACCCTGGATTTAAATTCCTTCACCATCTTGAGCGATACATTGGACTTTTCTGAGTTTCAGCTCCTTTAAAATGAGGTTATAATGCCCACACGCCAGGGTTATTGTGATCACTAAACAAGGTAAACACACAGAGAAGTGAGTTCCCTCCCCAAATAGGCTCAGAATACATAGTGGTCTTTACTTGGCGGTGCTAATTACACAGAAAAGTCCTCAGCAGACCAGAGAGATAATGCAGCTTCACCTTTGAAAGAATATGTCTTTCTGTTATCCAGGTACAGTTAATACAGCTTAGAATGCTTTGTGAATTTTAAAATCCTATGTACAAAGTTAGTTATTTCCTGTTCTCTGCCGGTGGGAATACAAAGTGGTACAACCACCTGAGAAGACAGTTTGGTGGTTTTGCAAAATTCAACATACTCTCACCACCCGACCCAACAACCATGCTCCTTCCCATTCACCCGAACGAGCTGAAAACTCGTGCCCACCCAAAATCCTGCACGTGGACTTCCACAGCAGGCTGACTCATAACCGGCAAAACCTGGAAACAACGGGATGTCCTTCAATGGGTGAATAGATAAGCAAGCCGTGGTACAACTGGGCAATGAAATATTATTCAGTGATTAAAAAAAAAAAGAAGCTACAAAGCCACAGAAAGACATGGAGGAAACGTAAATGCACATTACTAAGCAAACAACAACAAAACAATCCAAGAAGGCTGCACACGGTACAAATGCAGCTCTATGACGTTCTGGAAAAGGCAAAACCACGGGGACAGTAGAAAGGTCAGAGGTTACCAGTGTTAGGCGCAGAGAAGGAGGGATGCACAGGAAGAGCACAGAGGATTTTTTTAAGCAGTATTTATGTATGTACTTATTTTTAGACAGAGGGAAAGAGAAGGAGAGAGGGAGAGAAGCGTTGATCGGTGGCCTCCTGCACGCACCCCAAAGGTGAGGGAACTGAGCCTGTCTCCCAGGCAGGTGCCCTGACTGGGAATCAAACCGGCGACCTTTGGCTTTGCAGGACAAGGCCAAACCTACGGGGCCGCGCCCGCCAGGGAGCACAGAGGATTTTTAGACAGTGAAACTATTCCGTGTGATCTTGTGACATCAAGTACCTGTCATCATACATTGGTCCAAACCCACAGCATGCACAGCACAAGGAGCGAACTGCACGGGCTCCAGTCAACAATGTATCAGCACGGGTTCACGGAACAGAACAAACGTACTGGGTTCATGCAGGACGTTCATGATACAGGACACCGGGGGTGGGCGGGTGGGGGAGTGTACGGGCCCTCTGTCACGCTCTGCTCAACTTTCTGCAAACCTAAAGCTGCTCGGAAAAATCCATTATTTTTAATTAGTTATTTCCTGTTCCAGCTGTGTGGTCTTGGGCAAGACCTTTAAATTCGGTAAGCCTTCATTTCCTTGTCCATCAGATGGAAATACGTGCAGGACTGTTTGTTAAATGCCTTCATGTCGTTCCTGGTACCGAGTGAGTAGTACGCCCTCAAATATTGTTAGCTATTGTTATTAGCATAACTATTTCTATTACTTGGATTTTGTACCTTAAGGGTAATCTTGTTTTTATTAAAAGTGCTAATAGCCTACGGCTATGGAAAGAATGTGTGTGCCTTAAAGAATTTTTTTTTCCTCCCTGGCCGGTGTGGCTCAGTTGGTTGGAGCGTCGTCCTGTGAACCAAAGGGTCTCGGGTTCAATTCGGGACCCAGGTTTCAGGTTCAAGCCTGTCAGGTCACGTCCGAGAATCAACCAATTCACGTTTCATTGATGTTTCTCTCGCACACCAGTGTTTCTCTCCCTCTGTCTCTCCCTCTCTTTCCCTCGCTCTAAAAATAAATGAGCATGTCCTTGGGTGAGGATTTTTTTTTTAACTATGGAAAGGCACTGCACCCAGATGGAAGCTTTTTGCACCAGCAGATCATCTGGGCTCCACACGCCTGCTGCAGAGGCCCCACCACGGGACGACGGAAGCAGGGAGGTTGGCCTGGTGCTTCCTCCTCACACAGCTGCATTACCCTTAGTGTGGCGTCCGAAAGTCACTGGGCATTTGCTGGAAATGAGTTTTGTTGCTCACGAACAGAAGTGGGCAGCACTGCACCTAATTTACATGCCTGTTCTTAGACCCCAGACGCTGCCATCACCAAGAAATAAACAACAACAACAACAATAAAAAGATGGGTCAGAGCTTGTGACTTTCAATAGAAAATGGAACGGGAGAGGCGGACCATGCATGATGGGGAATTGGATCATCTGCACTAAATGGCCTGAGATGTGTGGGCCGGGCTCTCTCCTTAAGAACTGCTGGCTGAGCGTGTTGGTGAGTCTGTAAAACAGCCTGAGCCGCCCCTTTGGCACTGTGCTGACGTCAGGAAGGAGCAAGGGGAAGTAAGCCCGGGAGGATATTGTCCGCAGAACAATGCCCAGTTTCATGCGACCGCTCCTGCCAGCAATCTGGTGACCCCAGTGCTGTCCTCATCCCTAAGCATGGTGAGACGAGGCTCTCTGGCGAGCCTAGCAGAGCACAGTCCGTCACGCAGGTCTAGCCCGTGAGGTCGACCCTGCACCGGGAGAGAGCTGTGGCACACACCGCGAGGATGCGGGGAGGGACCGGCTGAGACTCCTCACGGGCACTCACCGCCCAGACAGCCCGGTGCAGGCTGCAAAGTGCTTACTCAGCACCCTTTTAGGCGTCCCAGATTTCCATGGCCCAGGGCAGTGAGATCTTCACAGAAGCGGACCATTTGTGCAACGGGGTTGTGGTTCTCAGACAAAGCCATGTAGCTGCTGAGTGCCCCTCCTCTCCAACCTGCGGGCAGGAACCCATCAAGGAACACGGAGAACAAAGTCTTTCTAGGAACGCCATCTTTTTTCTTTCTTTTTCTTTTTCTTCCTTCCTTCCTTCCTTCCTTCCTTTTCTTCCTTCCTCCCTCCCTTCCTTCCTTCCTTCTGAAAGGGGCATCATCTCTCCTTTCCTAACATGTCTGCTGAATAGGCCTCTACTATTCTGATATAACCCTGAACTCTGGGACAGAGTCAATAAAAGCATTGTCTGCAGTGGATGCATAGTTCTCTTTGGAAGTAGCTACGCCAGTTTGGCATTTGTGTGTGGTATGTGCACTTGTTCTGTGACTTATCGAAGGTGACCAAGGGCACCTGGGAATCAGTTAAAGGTGGGGGGACTTCAGGCTTCACTTGTGGCAGCAGCGATCTTTCTGCTGGACTTCCCGGGGCGGGGGGATAGCAAGTGGGGAGGACTCCTTCTCAGCCTGCTGAACCACCATCACCTCCATGTTCGTATTGGTTACTCTCTGCTGTCGGGAGGGGCCAGGGAGGGAAATACTTCCTCTTCCCCATTCTTCTCCAAGAAGCTCGAAGGGCAGGAGCAAGTTCCTCAGCACCTGTTGGTGAGGCCAGGAGATTCCTCTCTAGTACCGGGATGCAGAGCCCTGATGGGTCCCCTGGCTGATGGCTGGATCAAGGTCCTCCACGAGAAGAAGTTCCTAAAGGTGGGGGGGAATATTTTCACGAACCATGTATGAGGACGTACGTGTGGAATGGAAATGAAATCAAGCTAACTTTAATGTACCTGACACCATCAGAAGGTTAATTATCTACACCGTGGCCTCTGTGTTAAAGGCTGCCTGTTAACGCAAAGAAACACAAGGATCTGGAAAACACTGGGAGTGGGGCTCAGTCTTTCTTTGCTCTCATTGAAATGCTAACTGGCTGTTTCCGCTAAAGTGTAATTAAATGGGTCATTATTGTGATGAAAGCCAGACGTGTAAAATGAATATCAAATAGACAGCATTGTGAACTTGGAATAGCATGAGAAAATCCAAACAGATTTTTATCTTGAAAAACTCTCTCTCCTCCCTCTTTTTCCCCCTATTTTTATTTCAGGAAAAGGAGAGATGTTTATGAGGGAACAGCACTTAGAACGGGGAAAGGTTTTGCCCAGCAGGTTCGGATTAGTCGAAGAAAGAGCACACATGTGAAAATCAGTTTTAAGTTCTTAAAAACCCCTGACAACACCTTGGATGAAGTGAATCAACACGTGATTCATCAAAGAGCCCCATTTGTTCAAGAGTCTGGAAGAATAAAACTTATGAAGTTAAATTAGTTAAGGATTTTACACGTTCACCCAAGAAAAGACTTAAGCACAGTCACAGCATTCAGGCTCATACTGGCCTACTTGTGTCCGACCTCCGGAGCCCCGCCTCCCTGCCTCTACTGAAAATGCAGTGTTTTACATCCATTTCGACATTCGGGCAATTCCGCCCTTGGGTGTCCTCCCTGGCCCAGGACTCAGCGAAGACTGAGAGAATTCCTCGGGTCTCCGGGAGAGGGACAGGGATGCCTGGGTGCACACACTGTCTGGGAAAAGGACCCTGCGAGTGACGAGAGACAAAACTTCCTTTCCTTCTTTCACTTTAAACAGGGGGCTAAGCACGCGGCCCAAGATGGCTATGAACGTGGCCCAACACAAAATCATAAATTTACTTAAAACGAGATGAGATTTTTTTGTGATTACATGTCTCAATGTGTTTAGCATGTGGCCCAAGACAATCCTTCTTCTTCCAGGGTGGCCCAGAGATGTCAAAAGGTTAGACACCCCTGAAAAGAAGGGCTGTTTTAGAAAATAATTTTAAACACAGACAACACCAATGAAAATAAGCTAGAACTTAAAAAATCCACCCAACTCTACCTCCTCCAAAAAGCTGGACTAATTTTATTTGAACCACCTTTCTAGTTCTTTTGCATATGCATACATACTATTTAAAAAATTATAGCAGAAAAATATAAGAGTAGTAGTAATCTTCATTTAACCTGTACCATGGTCATTTCCCCATGTTTTGGGTCATTTCCAGTTTATTGCAAAAAATGTAACGCCGGGGTACAAAGAGTTACACACGACTTACTCATCCTTCCCTTCTACACGAGTATTTCGATTACTTTCCACTTTCTGCCAAACTAGCACAAGTCAATGACATTTATATAATGTCCGGCTTTCTGTGCTTTGTTTCACTTGGTTGCCCTGGCAACTCGATGAAGACCGCTTTGCTGTCTATTGCCTTTGCACAATGGAGGAAAGACGGGCTGAGAAAGACGGAGCAGTCCGTTCTCGAATCCAGAGCCAGTGCCACAGGGGGGTTATTTGAGTGAGCCCCATGTCCCCGCAGGAGTAGATTCCATTTGCTTTAAGCTTGTGGGTACGGACAGATTTTTCCTTTTGCAGCCCAGCTCTCCCATGACCTCAGCCGGGGACACAGCACCGACGTCAGTGAGCAGAGCCCTCGGCTTCATGAGCGAAGGACGTCAGCAGCTCCCTGCAGGGGGTGATATGAAGACTCTTAAGAAGGCCCTTAGGCCCCCGAACACCACATCCACCAGGGCCAGTAAAGCCTCCATTAGAAAGGCCTTCCCTGAGTTCCGGTGACCTTTGGGTTTTTAAGAGGCCCTAACTAAAATCTACGAAGCCGTGAGAGGGCGGAAACGAGGTTTTGCTGACCCCAGTGGAAGACTGTTTCTAAACCCTGAACGTTAGCGCAGACATCTGCCGTTTTCTTTGCAGGCCCCTCACACCCACTCTCACTGGAAGCAGCCGTCCCTGCCTCCCAAGGGTGCAGCTCGTTGGGACCACGTGATCACTGGCCGTCATGGTTCTCGTGTCAGAAGGGAGTCAATCGGGCCCTTCCCTGGGATGTGGGGATTGAGGTGCAGAGAGAAACAGCCCTCTGTCTCTCTCGATCTGTGTCTCTGTCCCTCTCCTTCATTCAAGGCTCATGTCACAGTCCACACCGAAGGCCAAAGCAGAAGCTCGGGGCCCAGAGGACTGTGAAGACGAGGACTGATCATCCTCCTGAGGAACCCACAGAGACGCAACATTAGGACATTTTGCATCCCGTGGCGGTGTTGAGTGTTAGTGACTCTCTCACACACCGTCATAACCTGTGCATGTTCAGTTCGTCGCTTATTTAATAAACACCGATGGAAAGCCCACTGCACCACGCCCCAGAGACACACAGAGGAAATCAGCTCCACCCTTAAGAAGCTCCCAAGGTGGTGAGAGATCCAGACAGGCCAACACAGTCTTTCAAAACGCGTGGCCGGCATGCTAAAGACAATAAATGTCTTAGGTACCGGAACCGAGGAAGGCGTGGCTACAGCAGAAGGGGGCCGGCTGGGGTCAGGTGGGCGGCAGGAGGAGGTGACTTTCCAGTGGCCCTGCCGGGTGTGGGGGAGTTCCCCACGGAAAGGTGTGGGGCGTGTAGCCTGTCATTTTGGAACCAAGCGATGCTCCAGGTGCTCCAGCGAGGAGAACAGTGCGTGCAAGTGTAGGGAAGAGTGAAAAGTGTGTGTCTGGCAGGAAGGCTTGCAGACTGTGGGGCTGAACCTCAGGGTGCACGGTGGGAACCGTAGCACAGGTGTGCTACGGGGAGGCCCACCCTGGGACGGGCCTGGTGCTCTGGGCCAGTGGATTCCACCCTGTGTTTGAGGACGGTCACTTGGAAAGCAGGAGAAGAGTGAGGGAGTCAAGTGCATGGGCTCTGGCAGCAGGCAGGTGGGCGTTCAGGGTCCCTGCTCAGATGCCAGTAGCTGAGTGATCCTGTGGCTGAGTGGCCCTGTGGCTGAGTGACTACGTGGCTGAGTGGCTTTGAGCAAACATATGATCCTCTCTAAGATGCAGTTTCCTCATTTGCAAATTGGTGCTCAATGGTAGGTACCCAAAAGTCTGCTGGGGAGCATTAAATGTCACGTCTTTAGAGCACTTAGCACAGGCTGTGACAAACACAGTGATAGCGGAATGCCCGGTAGACACCATTAGTAACTTGAGTAGCAGTAGGCCGATGGCTCCCCCGGGGAGTGAAGATGCTTAGGGTGTATCTAGGACCTCCCAAGGAGGAAAAAGCCATCCCTAGTCCTGGAGAGGAAGCTTAGAGATCTTGTTCACTGGAGACCACTTCAAGTACTCATGGCTAATTATCTGGAAAGTGTGTTTCTAGGTAGCTGGGTAAGAGAAAAACAATTAGAAATAACTGTGCAATAATTTTCAGTGAATAGTCTACACAACACAAATAATTATACAAATAATTTTCGATGAACAGTCAAGCACAGGATAGAAAACCAAAGACGTTGGAAAGTTCCTAAGATACTAAAGCTTAATAGTTCTCATTATAAGAGAAAAAAGTTTGTAACTGTGTATGCTGACAGCCGTTAACTGGACTCACTGTGATCATTTTGTAATATATGCAAATACTGAGCCACTATGCTGTGCCCTTGAAACGAATGCAATGTTATATATCAATTACACCTCAATTTTAAGAAATAATAAAACAAAGACGGAATAAAGGAGGTTAACTCATATGTTGTTTAGTTAGTTGTGATTTTATCACACCAGGAAAAAACAAGATTTTCTTTTTCCTCTCATAACTCGACAGAACACACTGGACGTTCGTGCAGATGTGCTCAGCTGACCAAAGACTTGGAAAAACGTGGGGGCTCTTTTCCCCTTGTGCACTGGAAGGAGTGCGGGAGCTTTGCTGTGGGATGCTCCGGGGAAGCCGAAATATTAAAATCTAATCATATCTAAGCAAACCCAGTGTCTGCACGACGCCCAAGCGTTCCAGCACGTGTTGATTGACTAGATGACAATAAAATACTTGGCCAATGAATCAAAGTTTTGTTCTGCATGATGCCGAACATCTGGATACTGGGAAGCAGATGCTGAGCATCCTGTGGACCAAACAGGAGCATGATTGTACCACTAGATAATGGTGAAGGCCTAGCTTGCTTTCTCTCTGATCTGCCCATTGTCCCTACGATCCGGTCCCAGGAACACTGCTGACTGGGCAGGGCCAGTCTGAGTTTGGGCCAAGATCAAGGATAAAAGGAAGACTGAACCTCTCTGCAGGGTGACAGTTCAGGAGGCCGTGATGCACCGGACCAAGACAGGAAGCAGTGTGGAAACCAGGCCAGCCGGACAGCTCCATGTTTCCTTCCTCACTGTCAAGTGCATGGGGTAGCGGGAGGAGCCCAGGACCAAGAGTCAGGCCCCGGTCCTGGCTCCCCCACCCTCCTGTACCTGTGATCACATGCTGTGCTCTGGAACTGAGCTTGCTCACAGGTAGACTAGAGACTGTAAGCGCTACCTTACAGAAGGGCCGAGGAGCACTGTGAACAGTGAAGAGTTCAGTGGTATAAAATGTAAATTGTCATTAATAGTCCTGCAGTCCAATTTTCATATCATGTGAAACTTAAAAGGATTATCTAAAAGTGTGGGGGTTGCGGGTAAGAATATTTCAGAGAGTTTTTGGTGGGAATGGGTTGTCCTGAAAGTTCTGGGGAGACCTTCGTGGAGAAAAGCTTGGGGTTTGGAGAAAAACAAATAGTTTCTCTCCCCAAACACAGCAGCACAGCTGTGTATCATCAGGCCAGTTACTTCTCCGTGCGTTGGTCTCCTGATTTGTGAGGGAGGGGCCATAATTGTAGTCCCCGCAGGGAGTTGTGAGGACTGAAAGAGAGAAAGCCAGCAAACACCATCCCTGGCTCAAAGCCCCCCAAAAAGGTGCCGCTGGCATCGGTATCGGAAAGCTTCCCACCACTGAAAGGTTCCGGCAGAGTTGAGTCCTAGTCTCTCCAAGGTGCTGATGGTGTGTGAGGAGGTTGGACAAAAAGACTTCTTCTAACCCTCCTTTAAATGCAAAACTTCTCTGAGTTCCTGACATAAAAATACACGATTGCAGGAAAGAAACAAAAAATGAAGTTGACCCTTGGAAAATATCACTTAACTCCTGTGCAGAATGAGAGTCTGTGTATGAGTAAACATCAAAAACTACACTCCACTACTTTTTACTGGCACAGAATCCAGCCTATTATTTGGCCAAGCCCAACACAATCGACTAGCGAGCCTGTTCACAATGTCCTGGGCTTTGAAGCGTCAGAATCTCAATTTCTCCCACTGTCATTGGGTTGGCCCCAGTACAAGAAAAGGGACCAGAGGATCCTGTCGGCAAGTTCAAGAATGAAAACAGTAACAGCAGTTATCAGTGTAACTGTGTCCTTAGTCCCAACGCAGGTTGTAATTGCTGGCTGAACAGATAAAGTACTTGGAGGCAGAACTATCAGCGTGTCTGGCCTGGCAAACAAAACACTATTCTTCCCGGCAAGCTCATCCTCCAGGAGGGAGGAAGGACAACCCAGCTTTGGATACCGCACCCTTGTTGAGAAATCTGTGTTATGGAGAGAAAAATGCTCCTTAGCAAATGTGCCTATCTTTTCGCTGGAGGTAAAGTTAACCGTGAAAACATCAATATATGCAAGCAACTTTTGTATTCTTCACTTCACTCATTCATTCATATTTTTTTTCAATGCCCACTATGTGCTCAGCACATCTCTAAGCTTCCTGCATGTTCTGTGGGTGTTAGGCACTGGCTGCTCCAGATCCACTCCCTCCCCTCCTCCCCAGGCTCTGGGACCCCAGGAAATTGACCTTGTATAGATGACGTCACGCAGGTGCCACTGACTTCCAGTTTGTAGTGCAGTTTGACCCATGGGAGGCAACAGCAGGGGTTAGGACAGGAGGAAAGAGAGATTAGCTTATTTATTCCAAGCCTCCTGTCTCCCTACCCCTCTCTCTGTTTCACATGGTAAAAATCCAGGGCTGACATGAGCTCTTGATAGCCCTGTGGTTTCTCTTACACCCCATCACAGCTTTAATCCACGGGACAGTGACCCTGTGGGTTATACACACGCCATGTCCAGTGGACCATAACCGGAGAGGATACAGTCACTTTGAGGCCAAGGCAGCAAAGAGCCAGTGTCGCTCCTCCATTCATCAGGGACACCTGCATGTCAGAGTCACTGTTGGTGAGCAGCCTGGGTCCTCCCTCATCCTAGGAGGAAAGTCACCATGTCAACCGGCAGCATGAGCGAGAAGTCAGCTTTGGTCGGGGGAAGCCACTGAGATGCTGGGGCTTGTTTGTCACTGCAGCAGCACCTATACTATCCCAACTAACCCCCTCGTCTAATTTAACTCTTATAACCTCCCTGTGAAGTACATGCCAATATGGAGCCTCCTTCCGCAGATGAGAAAACCGAGGCGAAGCGCTTGCTGGAAGCAGCAGGGCCGGCACAGGAATCTGACCTTCCTGACTCTGAAGTCCAGCTCCTACCGGGTCACAGGATACCTTTCTCCTAAACCACACTCTTTTCTGCCAGACGTGGGAAGATGCGCTTTCTGTAAGAACCTTACGCGTGGGTGGAGCCCAGGACAGGCCTGCTGGCCTGGCAGACGGCATATCCAGCAAATGCTGAGGGAACTTTCCTGGGCAGATTGCTAAGTGGCCAGCCCCTTCATACAGGTGCTCACCTTCCCTACCTGGAAAGGAGGGGTGTGGTGTTTTGCTTTATTTGCCTTATTTTCTTCACTGGATAACGTTCCTGCAGAAGTATCCCATTTTTCCACTCTTCTCTAGAATAAAAATGTGGCTCTTCCTTTGCTGCCCCCATTTTTTCTTTTTTTCGG
>PVIA01014102.1:0-28632 GCA_004024845.1 Tonatia bakeri
AGAGCAGAGAGTAGAAGAAACTAGTTTTTATTGAGTATCTGTTTTGTGCTGGCCACTGTTAGGTGCTTTCATGTATGTGGTCTTACTTGATTTTATTTGTTGACAGAATAACTGTTTTTGCTAGTACGTGTTGCTCAGTGTCACTACCTTAAATCATCACAGACATTTCTGGACTTGAGAATGGTCCTTGTATATAGCTTTTGTTAGGGAGTCACAGCTACTAGCCCTGAGAAAGTACAATATGTACTGCCTTCAAGGAGAAGCTCCTTTGGCTTCATTAAGAGCAAATAACCCTGATAATTGCTTTTGCCTCCAAACTTCCTTACCTCTTTAGAGGTGCTTTCTGGTGGTCTGTCTCCGAGTAGGAATTGTAAACATTTTCCCCACTGAAAATATTACACTTGGTGATTAGATCTCCAGATGAAACACACATGCACACACATGTATAAATGGTCAGACTTACTTATCTAGTAATACATTAGTCATGTGGAAGAATTTCTCTAAATCAGATCTTTGTTTAAACATTTAATGGAAAGAGGTTGGGCCATGGAAACCACTTAATAGTTGCATGACCTTTTGTCAACTTCTCTGGACCCGCATCTTCATCAGTAAAATGAGGATGTACTTATCTTGTAGGGATGGTGTCAAGACTAAGTGAAATAATGTATGTGAAGCTCATGGATATTTCACAGATGGTGGTACTGTTTCTTGTTCCTCCTTCCATTTCGTTTCTCGGATAACTGAGTAAAACTTTTTGAGCATGACTTTGTTAGTTCCTTTATTAAGATTTCTTAGTTATGTGCCCTAGGGAGTGACAGTGGAATTTATTTTTCTTTCCTTATCAATTACAAATGCTATTAGAAATTTATTCTTGTTCTGACTTTGGAATGAGGAAACTTTTTTAAAAGCAGAAATAAGTGGGTGTGCTTCAGGTGGCTGTCTGAGATAATTTGGACAGGAAAGTCAGAATTGCTTTCAGAGTGGAGTTCTCACCTGGAACATAGTTGGCAATGAGAAGGAAGGTTATGCAATTACATTCCTTATCAGATGCTCAGTAAAGTTTATTGTCTCCTGAAACACTTGAGGAAGTCCCCTTCTTTCTTCCTTTTAGTCAAGAAGCTGATTGTGGAATAGGAGATGAGTAAATGAAAATTAATCTGACTTTGGCAATTGGAGAATGAGAAGAATGCTAACCCCCGGCATATGGGCTTGTTTTAGCTTCCCAGAGAGCTCCTCAGACGTTATGACCTAGTGGTTGTAAACATTAAAAACTAAAGACAAAAGTGTAGGTGAAGCCTGGACTAAGTAGGCAGTTTAAATTATTTTGGATTGTTAATAGAATGAAGAGATGATTTTCACTGGCCAAAATCAATTTTGCTATTTGCTTTTACTTACCTAAATTTCTTCTTTGTAAAAATTCTTATTCTCTTTCGATCCATTCTTTCTAGAGTATTGGGAATAATCTTGAAAATATAAACTGAATCGTGCCACTTCTGTGCTTTAAATCCCTCACTTCTAATGGTTTCTCATTATAGTTAAAATCAAGATTTCTTCCCATGACCCACATTGTGAGCATGCTTTATCTCTGCTGATCTCACCACCTGGTCTGGAATTCCTTTGCCCTTCAGTCAGTTACATTTATGATCCCTACCCCCTGGTCTGAATTTCTTCAGCTTTCCTTTATCGCCATATCTAAAGTAGATACTTTTTTGCCCACAAAGTCCCTTGTTTCTTTATAGCTTGAAGTTTGTAATTATTTTTCTTCTTGATACCTTATTTACTTGTTTTTTTCTTCCTATGCTCTGAGATTATAAACTCCTGAGGACAGAGAGTCCTCAGAGGAGGGACCATGTTTTATTCTTTTTGTCTAGCATGTGCTGGCACATGGTAGGTATTTAATAAATGTTTGTTGAATGAACGACAGTTTGATAATTTCAGTGTTATAGAGAAATTGATACTTTAGTTCAGAAAGGAATAGTTATTTACTTCTGGTCTGAGAGTCTTTGAGATGATAAACGTCAAATGGACAAAAAAAGAAATGATTACTTTCTTTGGATTGAGTCTTTCAAAATTAACATAGAGGGTGCCTGGGAAGCTTTTCCTGACTGGGGAGAGTTGGATTAGATCTCCCTTTTGTTTGGTCTGTATTTGATATGGACACTATGTGCTTGCCTCTTTCGTAAGAGAGATTCCCTACTCAGTTCCTTTAGGGAGAGAGAATTTAGTTTATCACTGTATCCTCAGTACTTATATTGGTGCCTGGCACATGGTAGTTGTGCTCAATGATTTTTTGTTCACTGAGAAATGAGTGTTAGAACCGAAATATGTCTTAAGAAACAGTTTTTACTCTGGTAGATTATGGAGCCCATCGGTCCCAAAAATCACTTTGTTTTTTGTTTTTCAAGTTCACTAGATCATGACATAGTTTAAAAAAAAAACCTTAAACCTTTATTATGTACTATTTCAAACACATATAAAAATAAAGAGAATATAGCCCTGGCTGGCGTGGCTCAGTGGATTGAGCGCGGGCTGCGAACCAAAGCATCGCGGTTTCGATTCCCAGTCAGGGCACATGCTTGGGTTGCAGGTCACGGCCCCCAGCAACCACACATTGATGTTTCTCTCTCTCTCTTGCTCTCTTTCTCCCTCCCTTCCCTCTCTAAAAATAAATAAATGAAATCTTAAAAAAAAACCCTTAAAAAAAAAGAGAATAATAAAATGAACCACCACCATGGACCCATGACCCAGCTTCAATAATTATCAACACATACCCAGTCTTGTTTAACCTCACTCCTCCTTCCCTCCACAATATTTTAAAACATATCCCAGACATTATATCATTTTATCTGTAAATACTTCAGAAATGTATAATCAATTTTAAGAACTAGTTAACTCTTGGAAAAACCTGATACAAAAATTCCATTTGTCCCCTTGAATCTAATTGTAGATGCCAGCTGGTGAATTTCCATGTGCTAAACCACTTCCAAGGCCTGACTCACTATTGAAAGCATATATTTCATTGTAATTGCTGAGATAGCAGCAGTTTGCTGGAATGTGTGATTGTGGCAAAGTATGTTTTGATTACCATTAAGTAAAAGTTCATGTCAGAGATAAATTTTTCCTTTGGAGATGTATAAAGACATGACACTTTGATACTGTATATTACAGGCTTTTAAGATTTTGTTTAGAAAATAAAAATGAAAAACTATAGTTTGTGAATTAATAGAGTAAGTTCCTGTAGTGCTCTGTGGCTGAATTCCTGAGAGTCCCAATTAGCAGTAAAATGAAAGAGTGCCAGAAGACTCAGAGCTAGAAAGACTCCTAAGCCTTGGGAGGTGAATGGTTTAAGAACTTGGGCCAGAGTGAAAGTCACATGGCATTGAAAGTGGTTTCGGTTAGTTTTACTGCAGAAGTTCAAGTTGTAACCTAGGCCTTTGTAAATAGCCTAGGTTAAATCAAATTTCCTCTAGGATGGAAAGAGAAGGCACTGTTTTCTTCCAGCAAATATTTTAAAGGATTAAGTACTATCTTACAAAATTTGGAGACTGGCAGTGAGAAAATAATGATTGGACTAGAATGGTATTTTCTCATGATCCCAGTTTTTTTTGTGGAAAAGAAAAAAGGGGAGATGAAAATGAACATAACCACCTCTAGATACATTCTTTAACCAAGCACGTGAGAGAACAAGACTGTGATTCTAAGAGGTTGCAAGTCCCAGCCCTGAAAGGACTGCAACCTTGCTTTCTCTTTAGCCTGATTCACAACCTGAATCTTCTGCATATAAGAGAGAGTGAATGGGGTGGTCCCAAGTTAATTCTTGGCAATTTATTTTAAAAATCTGCTCTTTTATTCCCATCTCTACACTCCCATAACCCTTAGTTAATTCCTTTATTAAAGTAGTACTAAGCACACAATGGGTTGAATAGGAATTTTGTCATAATCATCTATGTATCCTTAGCATTTAGCACATGGTCACTTGGAAAATATTTGTTGACACATGATGATTCCTTCCAGCACTGAGATGTGATTTTGTGATTTCTCAAATGATCTTGAGCCAGGATGTGGGAATAGTGCTGGCCCTGGGTAGCCTCCTCTCTATTGTTCTTCTTCCTAGATGCATTTGTTCTCAGGCTCTGGACCATTGTCTTCTTTTGGGACCTTCCAGGGAACAGAAGGAGGAAAGATTTGTGTTTAGGACAAGAGGAATATGTCAGACTGAAGTTGATCATGTCAGGACCAGCCACTGGAATTCTTCACTTACTGTCAGGATGAAAAATCAGCATTAGCACAAAATGCCAGGGGCTCATTCTATTATTATTCTTCCTCATTGACTGAGATTTGACTTCATACCTGTGACTATGTTTTGGAATGGATTTCAGTCTCAGTCCTCAAACTTTATAAGATATTGTCAGTCATTGGGATTTAATCAGCATCAACAGATTTAATGAGTGTCTTTGTATGTATATATTCTAACTGCTGAAATTAATTTGTTATAAAACTGTAGATCCTAGGTCAGATAAAACCTATGGTTTATCACCTTGGCCAGTGTGGCTCAGCTGGTTGGAGCATTGCCCTGTAAACCAAGTGTTTGATTCCCAGTCAGGGCACATGTCTGAGCTGTGGGTTTGGTCCCAGTCCGGGAGCAAGCAAGAGGCAACCGGTTGATGTTTCTCTCTCTCATTGATGTTTCTCCCTCCCACCCCTCTCTCTGAAATCAATAAGCGTGCCTTCAGGTGAGGATAAACAACAGCAACAACAACACAAAACTATGGTTTATCATCTGTTACGAGATAGTAAAGTGGGAATATTTAAAACTGTTATTTCATCAACCTGACCCTATTTACTTGTTGGAAAGCCAACTGTCTCAAACATATACAAAACTAAAAGTAAGCTATTAATATCCTCTTCTAAACTATCCCCCCTGCCCCCGCCCCAAATCAGGAGCTTTCCCTGTCTTATTTCATGACAACTGTAGTCTTTTTAGTTGCTCAGGTCAAAAGCAACTTGGACACTCAATCTTTTTCTCATCCCCCATATCCTGTCAGTCAGGAAAACTTACTGGACCTTCCTTTAAAATATATCCAAAATAAACCACTTCTCACAATTTCTACTGCTACCACTGTGGTCTAAGTCACTGTCTTCTTTTGTCTGGACTATTGTACCTGCTAACTAATCTCCCAGCTTCTACTCTTTCCTTTATTCTCAACACAGCAGTCTGAGTCATTCTTTTTTAGCCTAAGTCAGATCATGTCACTCATCTTCAAAAACAGTGACTTGCCATTCCACTCTGAAAAAAAGCCTGTGAGGCCTTGTATTATTTGGCCTTCTGTTAACCTCTCTGACCTCATCGACTATATTCCTCTTGCTCACTCTGCTGGAGCTGCACTAGCTTTCTCGCTGTTCCTTTAATGTGGTACTCCTGCTTCTGTCTTGGCTGTTGCCTTTGTATGGAATCTCTTCCCCTAGATAGCTGCGTGGACAACTCTCGTGATTGTCAGACCTTTGCTCCAGTGTCACTTTCTCAGTGAAGCCTACCCTAATCATCTTATTTAAAGTCAGCTCCTCTGTCCCCAACACATCTGGTTCCCTTTTTTGTGATCTGTCTTTTCTTTTTTTTTCAAAACATTATATTTTAAGATACACTTATTGTATTTGTTGTTTTAATTATTTATTTCCCTCTCTTGCATCGAAATTTAAGCTCCACAAAAACAGTGATCTATGTCTATATTGATCATTGGTATATCATATGCAACTACACAAACATACTAGGCCTTCACTAAATAATTGTTGAATAAATGAATTGTGAACTATTGAACTGTTTCTTTTGTTTGAATCCATATTTTTTTGGTAGAAGTCAATACCAACAAAGCAATTATATATTTGAATATATTACCAATAACATCTTTTCATGGTCATTCTGCAAGATGGGTGGTGGTATTCATCTGTTTTTTTTTTAGGTGAGGTAATTGAGGCCCAGAGAAGCTAAGTAACTTAGCTCAAGATCATGTGACTAATAAAGGTAGGAGCTGAGATGAAAATCCAGACCTGACTCCAAAACAAACACCATTTCCCTGCTGCTGTTTTATCTTAAACTGTTAGTTCAAAAAATATTTATCAAGTGCCTATTATGTTCCAGGCACTGTTGACAGTTGAATAACAATTTATTGTGGGTTACTAAAAATGTATTTTTAATTTTACTATCTTTGTTGTGTTCTTGAGAAGTGAGAAGTTTAATGTATTTATTTTTATTGATCTGCAAGCTCTTCTTAAATGCAGATAGACTTAGACGTGAAAATGCCTATGGTAAAACTTAGGTTATCCAGAGACCAAGTTCCTGTCATTTTTAAGCATCCAAAAGAATGCTGAACCCAAAACTAAGAAAGATAAGTGCCTTAGATTAGCAATTTTCATCCCGTGTGCTGCATGAGTTTGTAAAACATGCAATACCTGACTTTAGTCAGGGGCACCGACCTATTTTCCCTTAGATTGTCAAATAAAAAAATGACAACCAACAACAGCCATCCAATTTTTATTCATTCACTGGATGAATAAAGAAGTGAGTGAATAAAAATTGTATCTTATTTTTTTGTTAGCTCAGCAAAAAGCATATTTTTTGACGTACTGCAGAATTCATTTATTTTTTTTTTAAGATTTTAAATTTATTTTCTAGAGAGAGGGGAAGGGAGGGATAAGGAAAGGGACAGAAACATCAGCCTGGGGACCTGGTCTGCAACCCAGGCATGTGCCCCTGCAGGGAATTGAAAAGGCCGGCACTCAGCCCACTGAGCCACACCAGCCAGAACATGCTGCAGAATTTTAGTAATTAGCTGATGTGTGCCATGAAATGAAAAAGGTTGAAAATTGCTGCCTTAGTCAGGAAAAGAACTCTCAAACATTGTGGACAATTCCTGAGAAGACTTAAAAGTGCTCCAAGTGCTGTGAGTAGTTGGTTCTTCCATGAGCTGGAGTGTGCTGATTAGACTGGCAATGTCTGGTTATAAATAGCCCAAACTTTGAGAAGAAAGCTAAAAAGCACAGGTGAAAGGATGCGTTAGAAATGCAGAGAAGGCAGAGTAGAGTGCGGCGGTAGTTGCAGTGGAAAGATCTGAAGTGACTGGGACGCTGGATGAGTGGCAGACTCGTGAGAACCACGGTGGAGAGCCGGAAGGTGAGGCACTTCTTCGTTGCGCGTTGGGCGGAGGCAGACCAGAGCCGCGGGAACACCTTCAGACGCAGACTGCTTGGAGGCTGTATACCAACGATTTTCTACTGGTGTGCCGCAGGAATTTTTAAAACATGCAGTACTGGACTATTTTAAACGACTGCACGTTTTAAAAAAATTTGCAGCATTTGTAGTCCAGTATTGCATGTTTTAAAAATTCATGTGGCATACTGGTTGAAAGTTGCTGCCATAGACATAAGAATCCTCCCCTTTGAATGCAAACGAAAAGCACGGTGAGATACTACTTCACATCCATGGGGGTGGCTATTAATAAAAACTGCAAGGAAGAGAAACTGGAACCCTTGTGTATCACGGGTGTAAGATGGTGCAGTCACGGTAGAGAACAGGTAGTTTTTAGTTGTTGACACTAGTACAGACATCCCCCGTTTCCCCCTTCCACCCAGCCCCCCCCACTCACTTCATTGTTCTGTGTGTCCATGGGCTGTGCATATATGTATATGTGGAAAACAGTTTTGTGGTTCCTCAAAAGTTAAACGTAGAATTGCCATAGGATCCAGCAATTCTACTTCTCAGTATATACCCAAAAGAATTGAAAGAAGGAAAATTTTTAAATTTATTTAAATATTTTATTTATTTATTTTTAGAGAGAGAGAGGAAAGCAGGGGGAAAGAGGGGGAGAAACATCAGTGTGTGGTTTCCTCTCACACATTCCCCTATCAGGGACCTGAAACTGAGGCGTGTGCCCTGACCGGGAGTCGAACCAGCGACCTCATGGTTCACAGGTTGGCAGTCAGTTCACTGAGCCGCACCAGCCAGGGCTGAAAGAAGGGGCTGAAACAGATACTTGTATAGTGTCACAGTAGCCTTATTCACAATAGTCAAAAGATGGAAACAACCCAAATGTCCCTCCACTGATGACTAGATAAACAACATGTGGTGTATATGTACAGTAAAATATTATTCATCCTGAAAAGGGAAAAGAATTTTGATATACCATGACATGTAGAGCCTTGAAGACACTATGCTAAGTGAAAGAGGTTAGACACAAAAGGACAGATATTGTATTATTCCACTTATATGAGGTATACCTAAAATAGGCAAATTCAAAAAGGCAAAAGGTAGAATAGTTGTTACCAGGGGCTCAGGGGTTGGGAACTGGAGTTACTGTCTAATGGGTTCAGAGTTTCTCTCTGGGATGATGAAAATGTGTTGGAAGTGGATAGTGGTGATGGTTCCACAACATTGTGCATGCACTTAATGCCACTGAGTAGTAAACTTAAACGTGGTTAAAATGGTACATTTTATGTTTTGTATATTTTAAAACCCCCCGCCCCCCCTCCAAATGAACTTTCTCCTTTGGGTGTGTCTGTGTTTGCGTGTGAGTGAGTATGTGCAGGTAGGCACCAATTTTCAGTGCAGTAGATACGCACTCTTTAATGATGGCGGAGGTGCGCTCTCTGGTGTTGCAGGAACCAGACCAGTTAAACCATTCAGCTCCTTCTGCGGCTGCATTTGTAAGCATGGGAGAGTGATTCAGTTGTTAAGAAAATAAGTGACAAGAAACTTGAAATTGTTTCTGTAACAGAGTGCTGGGGGACTGGGATGGGAAAGAACCCTGCTTTTCACTAGATACCTTTTGAATGGATTGATTAAAAAAAAATCATGATTTTATATTACCTATTTTGAAAAATTAAAATAATTTACTGTGAGGGGAAAACAATGAATAATAAAAATATTCATTTTGAATATTCATATTCTGTTTAAAACAGTGCACATTTTTTAAAAAGTTTTTATTGATTTTGGAGAGAGAGAGTGCGGGGAAGAGAAAGGGGAAAAAATACCCATTGATTTGTTGTTCCACTTATTTGTGCATTCATTGATTGATTCTTATATGTGCCCTGACCAGGGTTGAACCCACAACTATTGGAATGACGCTCTAATCAACTGAGCTACCTGGCCATGACTAAACTTTTCTTCTGTTTTGTGATTTCCAAAACATTTTCTGTCTTAATAAAAAGCAGTGTGTTTAGAAGTATGTTGTAGAATAAGTACAGTGGACTAGTCACCAGGTTTTGACCCCTGTGTTTGTGTTATCAAGTCACTGAACTCTTTCTGCTCTGGTTTCCAGCTGAAAATGAAGTGATTGTGTTTGTGAGCTTCTGAGGTTCATTTATAAAACTTTAGTCATTCCAAGTTTTATTGGTGTTTCTCAGAAAGCCAGTAAAATAAAAGATTAAAAGAACTTTGCATTGTAATAGTGTTCATATAAAAATATATTCATTTCAATGTAAAGTAAGTTCTAGAGGTGGATTCAAAATGGGTTTAGTCAGTGGATGACTAGAACAACCTTTTTATAAGATGTAGAAAATTTTTGAAATTCTTTTGAAATCAGTTTCAGAATACATTCTTTGACAACTTTGAGCTAAAAACCTGTGATCTCATTTTGAGATTAATAATTGTAAGAAACTGTCATTGTTTCTTGTATCTTGTTTCCATTTAGATATTTTAACAAAGTAAGTCATCACTATTTAGGAGTTGACTTTCTCTGTTAAGCCTTCTATTGAAATGCTATTGTTTCAGTAATTCTCCCTAAATTCCTTTTCCTGAGAATGAAGGATTGAGCTCATACCTTTGCATAGCGATCTAGAGAATGTTTTAAGCATGCATGTTTAAACCTGGTTGACTGGATTAATATGTGGACAGACCAGCACATCAGAACATTTTTTAAGTTCCAAGCCACAATTTGTGCTTTAAATGAACATGGGCATGTATAAAACTAATACTTAAGCTTTGAATAGCACAGACGTTGAAAATGCCGGTTGCCCTGGGTGACTGATTTTCAGTGGGGGCCCTGCTTGCCCTGCACATTCTTCCTCCGCTTTAAGCAGCGCCGAGAACAGAGTCAGGAGAGGGCTTGCTGCTTTGGTGTTCTGCTGCCTTCTGCTTTCTGCAGAGAAAAAGGCTGTTGTTTTACTTTTTAAATTCCTACCATATGGAGAGTTTCTATAAATAAGCCTTGGATTTATGATTGGACTTCTAAATTTGTAACCTCAACTATCCACAACTACAGCTAATATAAATACCAGTTTAAACATATATGTTGCAGACAGAACTGTGACGCCATTTCAGTGAGGCAGATTACTGGCACAATACCTGAGTGATCAATTCAGTTGATTTGTTCTGTCTCAGCATGGAGGAGGGCCTTGTTTTGTTGTCAAGCAAAAACTAGTCAGCTGGTAGTTTTTGGTGAATCCACTTTGACTTTTTTGTGCATGATTTGTTGGTGTAATTATGTAGCAGACATATTAGTTAAAATGTAAAAGTGCATTAGATTTTGACAAACAATTGTTTAAGCATACTAAAGGAGCTGACTTTTTAGAATAATCTTATTTATTTTGTAAATTTGAGTCAGTTGGGCCTTCAGTTAACAAGTACTTAGCAGGCCCTATTATATGCCAGACACTGTGCTGGGTCTCAGGCGATAGCAAGTTGTATAAAAATGTTTCCTGCTCAGACAGGTAAGGGAGGGAAAAGCGGAAGCATCAGGGCAGTGGACATTTCGCCGCTCTAACGGAGAGACGAACAAGCGCCGTGCGAGTGCGGTGGGGGCGCTGCGGAGATTAACTGGGGGTTGGAAGAGGCTTTAGAAAAATGTTTCAATTGGATCTAAAATAATAAAATAATAATAAAAGTCATGTACAACAATGGTTATGTTTTATTGAGTATCTACTATATACTAGAATTAATGTTACCTGCCAGGGAAAAGGGGGAAGAACATTCTAGGCAGTAGGAACTATTGAAGGTTGTGCGTCCTAGAAGTAAGATGTTTGGTTTGGCTAATGGGGAAGGAGAGGGAGTCAGTGGCCACAGCAAAGGCTAGTTAAATTGGGTGGAATCAGATTATGAAGGACCCCAGGTACACTATGTCCCTGGTACCATGTTTTTGTCCTTGTTTTACTCCCTGAAGAGCCTTTTTCCTTATTTTGCCAATATAATCTATATTAAAGGTCTAGGTTTAGGGTACATTTTATGTGCAGCTTTCCTCCCCTTTTCTCAAAGGTTGTTGATTTTTTTTTATACTCAGTGATTGTATAACGAGAATGTACCTCATCACGGCATTTCATTTCTTCAGCCATTTCTTGTAGTTTAGTCTGACTCCACAGTTTGTTTATCAACTTCTAAAGCACAGAGATTGAATACTGTTTAGCACCTGTATAGTGCTCAGCACCTTGTGGGGACCCAAGAAATGCACAGTGAGTGGATGAATATGGGATACAGGTATTAGCCATTGAGACATGCCAGATACAGTGGTTGAGATTGCCTACATTTATTTAAAAGGCATTTTTTAACCACTAAGAGCACTTTTGAGAGGTATAGATCAGTTGTTATTTGGATGTAAAATGAGTTAACAAGGGTATCTCATGGGGTGGTTGTGAGGATTAAATTAATCAGTATATTTAAGTGTCTAGAAACAGTGCCTGGCATACATAGTAAGTACTCAATGTTGTATTTTTTTAAATTTATTTTTTTTAAAGCTTTTATTTTTAGAGAGAGGGGAAGGGAGGGAGAAAGAGAGAGAGAGAAACATCAGTGTGAGGTTGCCTCTCCCATGCCCCCTACTGGGGACCTGGCCTGCAATCCAGGCATGTGCCCTGACTCGGAATTGAACCAGCGACTCTTTGGTTTGCAGGCTGGTGTTATCTGTTGTTTAAGTCTACCTCTCTGGGTCTTTTTGCCAGTGACAGAGCTTATCCATGGTTGTGGGCATAGAAAGGATAGAAAGAGGATAAGAAACAGCTTCTTATCTTTGAAACCAACTACCTTTAGAAGAACTGCCTTTGGAAGAACTGCTTATATTGCATGAACATTTATTTTTCTGTTTGTGTTTTAGTGATCGAAGGGTATGGTTGGCATGGAATTGAATTTCATCTGTCTGTGGGAATTGTAAACAAGGTAGGTCCCAGGTTTATTTACTCTTTCCTAAGGTATTGGTTAGTATTTGTAGTTCTACTGACCTTAGAATAGGTTGGATTTGATTATTGTTTAGGGAAACACTTACCATGGCCTAGTGGTTTATCTAATATTGTGGACTACACCTAGTATATTGTTAGAATGTATTAAATGCCAAAGAAATAGCCCAACCAGTATAAAATGGTGGTGGTCATAGAACAGAACCGTGAATTTCACACATGCACTTACACACTGTGATGCAGTCTTTAGAGGGCAGAGTTCTTGTATTGGAGCAATTATGTTTATAAACTGGCTTAGGGTAGTGGGAAGTGACAGGGTAGATTAATTTTCCGGTCACTCTAAAATTTAGCAGCTTCTGTAAATGGTAGACTAAATGCAACAAAGGGCTTTTCTTGACAGTAACCAGGTCATCACTGACAACTATAAATTTTATTACTGATGATAGAACCTGTCCATCTGTAACCACTAGAGTTGACTTTGACATAACACGCATGTGTTCCTATCTTAAGCTCCAGAGCCTGAATAAAAAGTACACCAGATACGGCTTTGCTTCATATATCTATTTTGTCTCAGATGTCCACAAAAAAGCTTTAGGTGGCAGTTTCACACAGTTCTGCAAACTGATTTCTGTCACAGTAAGGGCTAGTGCTAGTTCATGTAGTTCTAGTTTTTTATGTTTATAGGTATGTGGTGGCGCCATTGCTCACTGGTGCAGGAAATTTGGATCACTTGGAGAGTGTGAACTTGATAGCCAAAAGAGAACAAAACAAAAAAAACACCTCCCCCCCGAAAAAAAAAACCCAACAGCAATATGACAATACTCTGCCCAAGCCCCCTACCAGGAATCCTGTGAACTTGTACATGGGGTTCCATGGGTTGAGGACAATCTTTGGATTCTTACTGCATCTGCACTTAGAACAGCATTGATTCTTGAGATTGGCTTTCTCTCAGTCACAAAGAACAGGAACTGATAATATATTGCTATAAGGAAAAACAATTGAGTCACTTCCTGTGGCAGAAGGAACATGGTCCTTGGAATTGCCACTGCTTCTTAGGAAGGGAGATGAAGAGGGTAGATTAAAGTTTAACTTCTGCAGAAGTATCCCTTCATCACCCTCAGGTGGCCTGAATTTTCATGGTCTTATCTGAGTGGTAAATTAGGAAATTATCGTCTTTATATTCTCTTGCTTTTTATGGGGGTAATAATAAATAGGAAATATTTCATGGAAATAGTGTAAGAATTAACGGGAAGGACAGAGTAACACTTCTTGAATGTCTACTGAGGGTTAGGCATGGTACTGTAAACTTTGAAAATATGTTCTTTTATTGAAATATATAAATTTCATTGATGTTACAATTTTCTAAGTCTAGGTGGAAAATATAGTGAATATCACTATCTTGAACTATTTTGACCTTTATTATAGCCATTTAGAGAAATAGAATTATATATTGACATGCAGGTCTGGCACAAATAACACCCCTTTTTATTAGAAAATCTTTTATTATAAAATCTGTAACATGCTTATGCATGTGATTCTGTAACATAACAGCATCACACACAAGCACACCATATGACATCTTAGATGAAATGTTCAAATTAAAACTATAAATTATTACACCCGTATTATTACCCTACAAACCACACTCAGGCAGGCGTTACTACTGCTGGACCTTCTATGTTATTTGTGTCTGTTAGAACATTCTTTTATGGAGAAAGAAAGAAAGATACCTACATGAGTTAGCAGAGTTTTTTGTTTTTGTTTGTATTTTCGGGGCTTGCTACTGACCTAGCCAAAGGCAGAGAGGAGACCAGCAAGTCTGAAATTAGAGACACCTGTGCTGTTGTGGGAAGTTGAGACTTGACCCAGGGTTTGCTGAAGTTGGTGCAGAGGAGGTCAGAGTAGGTTAATATTTTCATAGCTCAAGCAAAAGCAATTGTGGTTGATTATAGGTGCAGTTTTGCTTGATCTCTGTAGCTGCAAATGGGGTTAATAAGATACAGTACTGCTCTTTTGGGAAACTGCAAAAGTCCCTGAACCAATGCAAATTAGTCTTCTTTAAAAATACCAAAACCCCCCCATTTGAATGTTTTGACTGGCTGAAAGAATTGACTGTTGTCATCATGCTTATAAAGAGATTACCATACGTTCTTTTAAAATAGGAAATTAAGTTGAAGTGTTTCTTCTCATTTTACATTTAAAGTTTCCAAATCTATTGTCTTTCTGCTCTTAAGATAGTAAGCTTTTGTGGTCTTAGCAAGGTTTGCAGAAAGTTACCCAGAGATACAGCACTGTCGTTTATTGGACTGAAGTGGAAACATTAATATTTCTTTTTTTAAATATATTTTATTTATTTTTTTAAAAAGATTTTATTTATTTATTTTTAGAGAGGGAAGGGAGGGAGAGAGAGAGAGAAACATGAGTGTGCGGTTGCTGGGGGACATGGCCTGCCACCTAGGCATGTGCCCTGACTGGGAATCGAACCTGCGATGCCTGGTTTGCAGCCCGAGCTCAATCACTGAGCTACACCAGCCAGGGCTAAATATATTTTATTGATTATGCTATTACAGTTGTCCCATTTTTTTCTCACTTTTATTCCCTTCCATCCCACACCACCCTCCCACAAGCACTTCCCCTTACGCCCCACCCCCCACTGCCTTAGTTCATGTCCATGGTTGTACATATAAGTTCTTAGGCTTCTCAATTTCCTATGCTATTCTTAACGTTCTCCTGTCTATTTTGTACCTATCATTTATGCTTCTTACTCCCTGTACCTTTTCCCCCTCTCTTCCCCTCTCCCTCCCCACTGATAACCCTCCATGTGATCTCCATTTCTGATTCTGTTCCTGTTCTAGTTATTTGCTTAGTTTGTTTTTGTTTGTTTTCAGGTTTGGTTGTTTTTAGTTGTGAGTTTGTTGTCATTTTATTGCTCATAGTTTTTGATCTTCTATTTCTTAGATAAGCCCCTTTGACATTTCATATAATAAGGGCTTGGTGATGATGAACTCCTTTAACTTGACCTTACCTGGGAAGCACTTTATCTGCCCTTCCATTCTGAATGATAGCTTTGCTGGAGAGAGCAATCTTGGATGTAAGTCCTTGTCTTTCATGACTTTGAATACTTCTTTCCAGTCCCCTCTTACCTGCAAGGTTTCTTTGGAGAAATCAGCTGATAGTCTTATGGGAACTCCTTTGTAGGTAACTGTCTCCTTTTCTCTTGCTGCTTTTAAGATTCTCTCTTATCTTTGATCTTGGGTAATGCAATTATGATGCGCCTTGGTGTGTGCTTCCTTGGGATTCTCTGAGATTCCTTGACTTCCTGGAAGTCTGTTTGCCATATTGGGGAAATTTTCTTTCATTATTTGTTCAAATAAGTTTTCAATTTCTTGTTCTCCCTCTTCTCCTTCTGGTACTCCTATGATTCAGATGATGGAATGTTAAAGTTGTCCCGGAGGTTCCTAAGCCTCTCCTCACTTTTTTGAATTCTTGTTTCTTCATTCTGTTCTGTTTGAATGTTTATTTCTTCCTTCTGCTTCAGGTCATTGATTTGAGTGCCGGTTTCCTTCCTGTCACTGTTGGTTCCCTGTGTATTTTCCCTCAGTTCACTTTGCAGAGCCTTTCTCCTCCATTTTGCAACCATATGAAACCATTTGTGTGAGCATCCTGATTACCAGTGTTTTGAATTGTGTGTCTGGTAGGTTGGCTCTTCTTTGCATATTTCCTTTTTTTTAATCTTCGATCTGTTCTTTCACATGGGCCATTTTTTGGTCTCGGCTTGCCTCTTATGTAGTAAGGGGTGGAGTCTTAGGTATTTGCCAGGGTGGGGCAACACACCTTGCTGCGTGGTGGCACTGTATGTGGGGGAGGGGTCTGGAGGGGAACCCTGCTGCTTGCTCAGCTCTCTGCCAGCTTTCAGTTACTTCCTCCGCTACCCACAAGCAAATTGGGCCTTTCTGGTGCTGATTCCCAGGTGGGTGGTTTTATGCTCTAGGATCCCATGGGTCTCTCCAGCAAGCTCTCCTGTGAGGCTTGGAGTTTCTCCTGCTGCCACAACACCCACAGGTTTTTTCAGTTGGAGGTTTTGAGACTTTATTTCCCTGCACTGGAACCCTGGGTTGTGTGGTCTGTCTCGCTCTCTAGTTTTCCTTGCGGTTTATCTACAAGCAAATATGGCGTCTCTGCTCCACCAGCCATTGCCCGCCCCAGTCCTCCAGCCCCTGCTTGGCTGCCCATCTCTGCCCCTCCTACCGGTCTGCGTGAATGTTTGTTCTTTAACACCTTGGTTGTCGAACTTCCATACAGTTCAATCTTCTGGCAGTTCTGGTTGTTTTTTGTTTTTAAATTTGTTGTTGTCCTTCTTTTGGTTGTGCGAGGAGGCACGATGTATGCCTCCATCTTGGCTGGAAGTCCCATTTAAGAAAATTTTATTTTAAAGATCCTATTTATTTATTTATTTTTAGAGAGAGGGTAAGGGGGTGGGGGAAGAGAAGAAGAGAAACATCAATGTGTGGATGTGTGGCTGTCTCTCACATGTCCCCAACTGGGGACCCAGCCCACAACCCAGGTATGTACCTGACTGGGAATTGAATTGGCAACCCCCCTTCCACCCCTGCCTGCCCCTGGTTTGCAGGCTGGCATGCAGTCCACCAAGCCATACCAGCCAGGGCTATGGTCCCATATTTTTATTCATTTATTGGTTGATTCTTTTTTTGGGGGGGGGTTAAGATTTTTATTTGTTTGTTTTTGGAAAGGGAAATGGGAGAAAGAGGGAGAGAAACATTAATGTGTGGTTGCTTCTTGCATGTCACCTACTAGGGATCTGGCCCTCAACCTAGGCATGTGCTGACTGGGAATCGAACTGGTGACCCTTTGGTTCACAGGTCGGCACTCAATCCACTGAGCTATACCAGCCAGGGCTCATGGGTTGATTCTTGTATGTGCCCTGACCTGGCATCAAACTCGCAACCTCGGTGTATGAGGACTACACTATAATCAACTGAGCTGTCTGGCCAGGGCTCTATTTTCTTCCTCCTTCCTCCCTTCCATCCTCTGTCTCTCTGTCTCCCTTCCTTCCTTCCTTCCTTCCTTCCTTCCTTCCTTCCTTCCTTCCTTCCTTCCTTCCTTCCTTCCTCACCTCTTCCCCTCCCTCCCCCTTCCCTCCCTCCCTTGTCATTTTTGAAGTCCTATATTATAAGGACTATTTTTTTTTTGTCTGATAACAAACAGCAGTCATATTGTCAGTGTTATTCTGGACCTTCATGTTGGATAAATTTGATTTATTCTAGAGACACAAGTTTCCTTCTTTATGTTTTTTCATAAAGGTTTACATATGCTACATACCACTTTGAAAATAACACCCAGGGCCCTCCCTGGTGTAGCTCAGTGGATTGAGCGCAGCTGCGAATCAAAGGGTTGCCAGTTTGATTCCCAGTCAGGGCACATGCCTAAGTTGTGGGCCAAGTCTCCAGTGAGGGCCATGTCAGAGGCAACCACACATTGATGTTTCTCTCCCTCTCTTTCTCCCTCCCTTCCCCTCTCTCTAAAAATAAATGACTAAAATTAAAAAAAGAAAATAACACCCAGGGACTTCCTTGTGCTAGGAAAAAGATGGTAAATAATCTTTCTGCTTCAGACCAGATGATCCCCCCCCCCATTTTAGGGAGAGGGGAAGGGAGAAAGGCAGAGAAACGCACCTCAACTGGGGACCGAACCTGCAACCAGGGCATTGAACCAGCTACTTCTTGGTTTGTGGGATGACGCCCATCAACTGAGCCACACCAGCCAGGGCCAGACCAGATGATCTTAATGCTACCTGGAAATGGTTAAATTAATGAATGCTACCTGTCATCTCTACCCTGAATCTAAGGCTATAATTCATTAGGTAGCAATCGTTTGGTATAAGGAGGGTATCAGCTAAGTTGTTCAGTGATTCTCAGTGGGAGAGGTACCATATTTCCACAGGAGATTTGGAAAAGTATGGGGGCGTTTTTGGTTGGCATGGTGACTGAGGGGGAGAGAGGAGATGCCCCTCTGGCATCTGCTGGTCAGGGACCAAGGATTACAGTCTAAAACAAAGAATTTCCCACCTAAAATGCCAACGGGGTTGCTATTGAGAGACTGAGCTAACTGAACCTGAAGATTGGGCAGATTGGTAGATAATGTTTTGTTTTACTTCTGTTATTAAAAAAGATTATTGCGTAAGGCAGGAACTTTTCTGAAAGAATCTTTCAGAGCTGAAGTATATACTCTGAATTCTTCAAGGAGAATTAGCCCATGTTTTTCTCATTTGGGAGAGTAAGGTATTTCCCTGACAATTTTGAAAGCATTATTATAAAGGTGTGTTGGTGCTTTTGAATCCCTGTAATTAGTAGTAGTTGAATGGTTAGAATGTTTTAGTGGTTAAAGAAAATTGGCATTCTATTTCTTTAGTAATCTGTACATCTCTATGGTTGGTAGAAATAACATAATTTGTGCCTGGCATTCTGGTGATGCTTGAATGCTTGTCCTGGTCTTTCCTTTTTTTTTCTTTTTAAAGACCAAATGATGTATTCTTTTGGCAGATCGATAAGATTATATTTGGTATGTAACTAACCTTGTAGCTTGCTTTACTTGAGCCTAATGTAGGACTTGGAAAAAGATTTTAGGGAACATAAGTATTCTCAATGTCCTAGGGCAGTGATTTTCAACCCTGTTTATCTCACGGCACATGTAAACTAATAACTAAAATTCTGGGCTGCACTTAAAATATATTTTTTGCCAGTCTGACCAAAAATAGGTATAATTCTGATTCATTCACACTGGATAGCTATTGTTGTTATTTTTTTATTTGACAGTCTAAGGGAAAAGAGCTCAGTATCCCTGACTAAATAGTCAGGTATTGCATGTTTTAAAAATTCTTGCGGCTCACCAGTTAAAAATTGCTGTCCTAGGGCAATGTATTACAGACTGTTTTGCTGTCACTCATAACTGGAGACATTTTATGTCAGACCCATAAATATACAGATACCTGAAACAAAAGTTTCATAAAGTAATACCTTGCTCTTACTACAATATAAAATGGTATAATCTCACCATCTGCTTTACTGTATTGCCCTTGGCTAACCCACCTTCATCTCTCTCTCAAACTTCTCCAGCTTTCAGATTGCACTCCCTGATCTCCCCATCCAGCTCTCTCTTCCTTTTTGTAGTCTGAAAGATGATTTAAAAATGTTATTCAGGTCATAATATCTGAACGACTAATGCTTTTTGTTATGAGTCTAGCTTATGTGATTTTTAAAAAGTTTATATAATTTAAAAAATATATTTATTTATTTAAAGATTTTATTTATTTAGAGGGAAGGGAGGGAGAAAGAGAGGGAGAGAAACAGGATGTGTGGTTGCCTGTCACACACCTCCAACTGGGGACCTGGCTGCAACCCACTCATGCACCCTGACTGGGAGTCGGACCTACGACCCTTTGGTTCATGGGCCGGCACTCAATCCTATACTGTAGTTTTGTTCAAACCATAAAATTCAGCAATTCTACCATCTTTTTGATGGGGTTCAAAGAGTCTATTTTTCTACTCTGCCATCCTTATTTTCTCTCATCTGTTGTAATCTGAATGCTTAGGAGGAGGAAAGTAAATTTTAACCAGTCACAGTCAGTTATGGTGATGGAATTATCCCAGAATTGTGATTATAAAATGGTCTGGACATATGAAGTACTATGCAGATGACAAATAATTATATATATCACTGTGGGGATGAAAAACAGAGATAAGCATTACCTTTCTCTGCATTTTCTGCGAACTGCTCTATGGTCACCTTTTTGGGTCCACCTGGAGAAAGCCTTTTGGGCTCTGCTGTACTGTGCTTTCCTTGAGGTGTAAGTCTAATAATTTCTTTAAGCACTACTGTGTATTATGTTTTGTGCATTGAGTGTGTATAATTCAGCCAAAGGTAAAGCTGGGGAATTCTTTGCTTTGAGGGTTGGAAACCCTCCTCTTTCATCCTGAGGCAGTTTTGCAGGAGATTTAGCACCAGAAAAGATAAGGTTACCAAAGTTATATTTGTGAGCTGGGTCCCTGTTGACACATAGGGAACTATGGTTTCCTTATTACATATTTTCTTTTTCACTAAACATTGTAGTCTTTGTCTGAGATGCTGGTGAGCTGTCCTGTTTGCTTTTAAGTTATTGGGAGGATTGGTGGTCATCTGTAGACAAAAGGTCTGTTGTTTTAATCAGGTAGAGTTGTTTGGTGGCACTCAGATTTCTCGGGCATTTTCACAGGAGGGGCTATTGGAGTAGAACTTTTTAGAATTGAACAGTGGAGATGATGGTAATTATTTTAGCTGCTCAATTTAAACAAATCTTAGAGTAGCACAAATCATAGCGTAAGATATCCATGCCTTTACAAGATCTTGGAATTCCTTTGTATTTATCTTTTGAGTAGCAGACTTGGCTTTGGATAGTCGCCCTGATAATATCAGTTTCCTTCTCAGAGGAAAGGTTATTTCTAGTATCTCTTCTGTTCGTATAGAATAGAATGTTCCCTCCCTGGTTTTATTTTTTTCCCCAAGATATGATTGAGTTTTTATATTTTAGATTGAGTTTTCAAATTAGGCTTTCCCCTAGAGCAGTTTTTTTTTTTAAATTGAGGTATAATTAATAAGTAACATTATATTAGTTTCAGGTGTTTCTTTTCATGCTATCCATATTATGCTTGTTGCCTGCACAGATGCCTTCAAAGGGCTTTGCACTGACTGCTGAGTGCTGCTGCTGTGTGGCGTAGCATTTTTTAAATTCTACAATAATTGCTCTTAGATATAGCTGCAGTGTGGAAACTCCTGCAGTGCTTTGGAGAACACTTTGTTGTATTATTTGCCTTGTTTGGGAAATGGATTTCTTTACCTTAACTCTCTCTTCCCGTTTTTATTTTAAAGTTTAAATACAATTGTAAAATAGTTAAAATTGTATTTGTATTTCCTGATGTCTTTTACATTTTACTTCATCAGACATTCTCAGCACCTTTTTTAGAAATAATAATTAGCTGGGACTACTACTATTTGAAATAAGAGGCTGTCAAAAGGAAAGAATAATGAGCCAAGACTTAGAAGCTGTTTTTTTTGTTTTGTTTTTTTAATTCTCACTTGAGGACATGCTTGTTGATTTTTGAGAGAGGGGAAGGGAGGGAGAGTGAGAGGGAGAGAAACACTGATTGGTTGCCTCTCTCATGCACCCCAACCAGGGACTGAAATTACCACCTAGGCATGTGCCCTGACCAGGAATTGATGATCCTACCAACTGAGCTGCACAGGCCAGGGCTTAGAAGCTGTTTTTATTTAAGTTGCTGAGATTCATCATGTTTCCAGAGGTTCTATGTTGATTGAAGCCTTTAATGACAATAAAAAACTGAAAATACATTTTAAAACAGACTCTGCTGTATACTGTGAAGGTAACGTGAAGAGCCAGTGCTTTTGTATAGTAATTGATCTTGCCAGAGTAGACTGGTTTAACTAATAAGTTAGCTTTTTAAATTAAAGTGTAATCAGAGGAATAATTGGTGAATATGCTGGTGATAGACCTGTTGTTGCACCTCTACATCTCTGTCATCTGTGATAGCTACAGTGCTATCACAGGTGTACACATTGCCCTGAAGGTCTCATCGTGGCACCGGTAGGTGCCTGGCCTCTTCTGCTAGACCCACAGACACACGAGTCTTAGTACATTTTCTCTAAGTGTAGGTTGCTATATTGGGATGTTCTGCAAAATTGCAACAGTTTCTGGATTTCTTCTTTTTTTATGGCAATATAATTTCATTCCCAGTGTTTTAAAATATTTGATCAAGAATTTAGGAAGGTCTGGCTGGTGTGGTTCAGTTGATTGGAGGAGCATCATTCCGTAACTGAAAGGTTGTGAGTTTGATTCCCAGTCAGGGAACATACTTAGGTTGCGGGTTCAGTCCCCGGTTGAGGCATGTAGGAGATGTAACCAATCAATGTTTCTCTCTCACATTGGTGTTTCTCTCATTTCCTTCCTCCCTCTCTCTCTAAAAGCAATGAAACAATGTTCTTCGGTGAAGATTTAAAAAAAGAATTTAGGAAAATATACATGGCTCATTTTATAAAAAGGAAGCTGAATTTTGAGCTATGGGAAGATAACTCATTGGGAAACCTAAGGATAGGATATGAGGCTCTGCCACTGGAAAACAGGGCTCCTCTTCAAACGCTTCATTGTAGTGCAGAAACAAAGCACAGTACTGTGCAGGGCTTTCCTTTCCCCTCACTGCATCCCAGGTGAGATTTGTCTCAACAAGTTTTTCATTCCAGAGTTAGTATGTTCAAAAATTTTCATGTTATTCATACCCGAACAGGATCACTATGGCAGATTTCTATACTGTGGCTTGTCAACATTTCAGGTTGTCCTGGTTCATTGAAGTTTAAGGTTTTGGTGTAAGAAAGAGTAGAAGTGACAGAAGAATTTGAAAATCATCTCATGACAGATTACATAATTTTGTGGGTGAATACACAAAATATATTTAGATCACATTTAAATTTAATAGGTTTTTGCCCTGGCTGTTGTGCCTCAGTGGACTGAGTGCCAGACTGTGAACCAAAGAGTCGCCAATTTGATTCCCAGTCAGGGCACATGCCTGGGTTGTGGGCCAGGTTCTCCAGTAGTGGGTGTATGAGAGACAACCACACATAGATGTTTCTCTCTCTCTCTTCCCCTCTCTCTAAAAATAAATCAATAAAACCTTAAAAGAATAAATTTATTTAGGTTTTTTATATATAGCATGTGAACTTTTTTGTTTATTGATTTGAGATAGAGAAACGTCAGTTCGTTGTTCTGCTTAATTGTAGATTCATGGGTTGATTCCTGTGTGTGCCCTGACCAGGGATTGAACCTACAATTTTTGGTGAATTAGGATGACTCTCTAACCAACTGAACTGTCTGACCAGGGCTCATGTGGGCTTCTAAATGTCCATCATCCTTTCTTTTAGAGAATAAAATCTCTAAAAGACAGAGTTCTACATTAAAAAATTGGAATGAGTTTGAACACCATAGAAGAGGAATCAGGAAAGCCTATCTGTAGTGTTTGTGGGTATAATATATAGTTCAAGGAATGTAGTAACAAAGTCTTTTTGCCAAAATAGTGTTTTACATTTCAAGCAACTTTTTCTTGGGGGGATTTGGGGGATTAAGGCAAATTGTCAAATTTCTGTTAAATGTTTGCAACAGAATGCCACCTTGTAGTTAAACTCTTTGTAATTTTTAGAGTAACTTCTCATAAGACTCTTTAAGATACTAACAATTTTTATTCATAGTGACTTGTTCAAGGTCATATTACAAAACTCATGATGTATTGAGATACAAGTCACATATAATAACTTCTCCCAAAACATTATTACAGTTGCTACTAGGGGGCAAGGCAAATTGGTAAGTTATACCAAACTCAAAGTCAGGCTGAAGACTAAGGTGAACAAGTTCCCTTATAATCTGTTCTCTCCACAGCTGCCAAAGTGATTTTTTAAAAACATACGTCAGATTCTATCACTCCATTGCTTAAAACCTCCCAGTGGCATCCAGTTTTTCATAGAATATGCTTCTCCCATCCTGCTCTGCTCTCTGGCTGTGTTCCTTGAAGGTGCCAAGCTCATTTCCACCTCATGGCCCTTGAACTTACACGTGCTGTTTCCTTTGTATGGCTGGCTGCTGCTTGTCAAATTCTGGTAGAGTGGCTAGGGGCATGGATTTTGAAGTATGATTACCCATTTTCAAGTTATTTAACCTTGCAGTGCCTTTGTTTTTTTGGTGTGTTGCAGAATTTTAATGATTAGTTTATGTGTACCATGGAATGAAAAACATTGAAAATTGCTGTTCTAAGTTATGGGTATCTAGCAAGAGCTTGTCAAGAAGGTATAGAGGTAATCAATAGAAGGAGTTGAGCCTGGGGATGAAATACATATCTTTTCTTCTGTTTTTATTTATTTCTGCTGCTTCCAGCTGTTAAGTTCATGTCCTTTTATGTAAGCCCTTGAGCTTACTTGTGTCTTTAAGTTTGGGGACAGCTGGTTGCTTCTCAGCATTATAAAGTTACAGTTTTATTGAGCATCTAAAATTGTGTGAGTAGAAAGTACTGATATGAAATTAAACACTCAGCTGTATATGATAATTTTAGGAATCAGAAGGATGGTCTAAGACCCAAAGCAGGCAATCTGAGACTGGGACTTCCTGAGTTACCAACAGTCAGGTTTGCTGGTGATTTATCATTCCCTTATATCAATACCTCTGCCTCTTTTACTCTCCCTATGTTTTTCTGATGTTCTCTTCCTATTTTTGTTTTCTAGTTTGTTCCTAACATTGTACCTTTATTTCCATATTTTCCTTCTCATATACTTAGTAGAAACTCAAATGACATTCAGTAAATGAGTTTGGCTTTGGCTCCTGGATCCAGCGTCCAAAATCTAATTCATCATTCTTTCAGATAAAATTTCTTGTCCTTTCTTCCTTGATTTTATTAGCAGAATCATCATTCTAGCAGTTACTCTGTCATCTTTGACATCTCCCTTTCCTTTGTCCCCACAACCAAACACAGCCCATCATATCCCATATAAATTTTGTGTTATTTATTCAACAAAGATTTGAGTTCCGGCCCCGTGCTAGGTGTGCAATGTTGTATGGCAGTTCCCTTCTTTCTACAGTTACTACACAAATTCAGGGTCTCAGCACATTATACCTTGTCTGTTGAGGTAGCTTTATAACTTTATCCCCAACCTCATATTCCTTTTTTTCCAATCCAGTATTGTATTTACTCTGCTGCCAGATTAATTTTCTATTTGATTATGTCCCTCCCTGTTTTCTAGAGCTAAACTCAGGTTGCCGTTGCAATCACATCTCATGTAACTTGTACTTGAACCACCATGTCATCTGCCAAATTGGATTACCCTTTTAGAACATTATCCACACTTTCTCACATCCATATTTTTGTTCATGATATTCTGTTTCCTGGAAGAATATAAGCTCCCCAAGGGCAGGAACTTTGTTTTTATTTACTGCGTTATCCCTAGTACCCAGAAACAGTATCTGGCATATATTAAATAGCTACTTAATAGATATTTACTCAGAGAGTGAATGAAAAATAAGTAAATCTTGTTATTCTTACCCACTTTTTATGGCTGTCCTCAAATATAAATGTTACTTATCTCAGGAGGCCTTTTCTCATCTCCTATGTATTTCTGATTAAACATAAATACCTACCTATGACAGAACTATCTTCCCTCTTTTTCCCTGAATCAATGCTGACTTTGGTTGTATATATGCTGTGAGGGTTATATAGTTAGTTAAATTAACAAATATATATTTAGTTCGTATTCTGTGTACTTGAGTTAAAAGGACAGTAGAACAAAATTCCTTTCATCTAGTGTATTATTGACTCATTAAAATAGTAGTAAAAGTAAGCAATGGTAGAAGCAAGGTAAAAGCTGCCAGTCATCTTAAAGTCTAGACCTGGAACTGGCACAGCATCACTTTCACTGTACTCCATGGTCAAGGAGTCATAGGGCAGCTCAGAGTCAAGGGAGGGGAACTAACTAGACCTCACCTGTGAAAGGGAGAAATGCCAGTGATTTCATAGCCATCTTTAATCTGCCTTACCACTTTTTCATGTGCTTTCCATTGTTTTGAGGTCAATTGTATGTATTTCTGTTTCTCATATTCCTTGGTTTTCGGTGATTTGTAAGGTGAAGAGGGAGGCCTTTTCTTTGCCATTTCTTGAAGTCTGAGTTGTTTTTAAGTTATCTGCAGATGATGGGGGTGGTAGTGACAGAGATAAGGGCAGCTAGTTAGCTGAGACTTGATATTTTCCTTACCTTCTCCTGTAGGACCCAGGGCAGTACCTAGTACATAAAGAGTAAGCTCTCAGAAAATACTTGTTCTCAAATATCTTTGTGTCTAGTTTTATATATATATCTACTTAGGAAGAGTTTTAAGTATTTTGGTTTATTTACTATGTTTATGATAGATTGAGAAAAATAAAGGTAAAAATTTGTCCAGCTAAAAAATAAGTTTATTAATTGATTAGCAATTATTTTTATACATATTTTTTTCCCCATAGGAATCATACAATTTGGTTGCAAGGAACTTTTTCACAGGTCATAATAAAGAATCTTGCTAGTATATACTTTTTTTAGACTTATCAGCTGTTGGTCGGAGCTCTTCCATTTCTCTAACATGTTTTGTGTTGTTGCTTCTAGTTACATATGTGCTCAGCACCGGCAGAGGGCTTGCAGCCCCGAAGGGGGTTGGGGTGGAGAGTAGATGAGGTGGAGTCAGGCCAGCCAGAGAGGGAAGCAGATGGGTTGTGGGAGATGGCGGCCTGCCCCTTTGTTGCTTTTGTTCCGGCTGTTACTGATCAGATGTGAATCAGCAGCCAGGAAATTGGCCTGGTGATCCTATGATGAAAAAGAAAAATTTGATCTTGACTCAGTAGAATTATAAATTTATAACGTTAAAACATTATGCAGATTTTTTCTTCTGGTTATTTTCTTTTCCTTTGAGACATTTCAGAAAGTATTTTGTTTGAGATGTAACTTCATTTTTCTAAAGAATGTGATACATAGATGCTGAGATAAATATTACTCTTAGGTTTTCTTGTTCGTGAAAGTTTTACAGTAATTAAAATTTTAGGAGTATTCAGGAATTGGTAGAAGAGACTTAATATATGATGGCTATACTTCACATCTTTGGAGCTTGTCTTGAGATTATCAGTTTACTGGGACTTTCTCCTGTGGGTTATTTAAAAATGAGTAGAATATAGCATGCTGGCTAGAGAAATCTCAGTGTATGTATTTTATGCTAAATATTTTCTCTTTCATTAGTGCTTGTACTTGACTTTTGTTTGGCTCATTTTCTAAGGTCAAGATACAGGAAACCTTCCTTTTTGTCTCACCAAGTCTTTGTTCTGTGGAACAAAGTGGAAGTATCTTATGTAACTATCTGTGGAAGTATCTTAATTTTTCTGTGGAAGATCTTATTTTTTAAAAAAATTTATAAGAATATTATTAAATATACACAAATATAGGGAGAATAATAGTATAATGAATCTTTTATACCCAATACTTAGCTTCAACAGTTATCAACATTTTGTCATCCTTCTTTCTTTTCTTCCTATCCACAATTTTTATGTAAGAATTTAATTGTAATATAGTTTTTAAAAAAGATTGTATTTATTTATTTTTAGAGAGAGGGGAAGAGACAGGAAGAGAGAGGGAGAGATCCATCATTGTGTGGTTGCCTGTCACGCATCCCCTACTGGGGGACCTGGCCTGCAACCTAGGCATGTGCCCTGACTGGGAATCGAACTGACGACCCTTTGGTTCATAAGCCAGCACTCAGTCCACTGAGCCACATCAGCCAGGGTGTAATACAGTTTATTATTAACATTTTTAAAGGATATTCTTGAAATTTTTGAAATCTCTAAATGAACAAGTACTGCTCTAGCATATAATTTACCCAATAAAAATGTGTGGTAAAGTACATATATATAAATTTTAAGTAAACTCTTCAAGCTCTTAATGATCCTATAAATATGGAACTCAATTTGTTACTAAGCTATTAAAATAAATTCTGAATGAAACATTCACTAAAACAGTTTTTGCAAATTGTTTTTTCTTTCATTCCAGGTATTGGCAGGCCCAATCATGATTCCAGTCACTGTTCAAATCCTTTTTTTATTAAAAAGTGATGTGTTCTGAGAAACATTACTTTTTTTAAAAAAAATTTTTTTAAAAAGATTTTATTTATTTATTTTTTAGAGAGGGAAGGGAAAGGGAGAGAGAGAGAAACATCAATGTGTGGTTGCTGGGGGACATGGCCTGCAACCTAGGCATGTGCCCTGACTGGGAATCGAATCTGCGATGCCTGGTTCGGAGAAACATTACTTTTAAACTTCATTATCTTTTCTTGCCTAGCACTAGGCTTGTGTTAACTTTCTTTTGGGAGCCATTTCCCACAGTTTCTTTAAAAAAATCATTTTGTAGAAGTACTGGTTATATGCATTAAGTGCATACTAGGATTACAGACTCCTGCATTTTAACTTCGTGCTTCAGTAGAAAAATCATGGTATCATGTGATGGATCTTTATTGTCTCTTAGAGAGTAGTAACACATGTGAAGTCAAGTCTCTGAATCTCAGCAGTAGTAATACTCAAATTCAAAGGAGGAGAAAAGTGAGTTCTACATTAATGAAAAGTAAAGAACATTTTATTTATTTTTTAAAATATATATATATTTAATATATTTTATTGATTATGCTATTACAGTTGTCCCATTCCCCCCCTTATTCCCCTCTGTCCTGCACCCCCCTCTTCCACCCACATTCCCCCCACCCCTCTTATTTCATGTCCATGGGTCGTACATATAAGTGCTTTGGCTTCTCCATTTCCTATACTATTCTTAACTTCCTCCTGTCTATTTTGTACCTATCATTTATGCTTCTTA
>PVIA01014103.1:0-28623 GCA_004024845.1 Tonatia bakeri
AGCTTTCACCCAGAGAAAAACAAAACTTGGGACATTTGGCTGCCTGCTGAACATTTCCATCGGGCAGTCTGTGATTCTCAAATGTTCTGATCAGTAATGCATGTTGGCACTGTGTTTTCCATATAAAGGCAGCCTATAGTTTACGAATTTTATATCCAGATGATTTTCTTCTTCGTATTTCTTAAGAGTGTTTTCTTCCTTCACCAGAGCTTTAGGCCAAAACTCTTCCTATTTACTCTTCCCAAATCATGCCCTCTTCTGCATTTGTGCCCCTCTCCCCTGAATTCTCCCAAAAACCAATTGTTAGCAAGACCCAAATAGGATTTTCTAACCCAGTAATGTTTTTATGATGTTTTAGACATCTTTGAGCCACAGTTTTTGGAAATACAATCAAAATGTTAAAGAGAAAGAAAGTTCATTATTAGTTTCATTTAGTAGGACAGCTTATTATCATCACTCTTCAATTTCCATAGAGAACAAGCTTCCACATCTCTCTGAAGAGATGTCAGTGTGTCTGAAGTCATAGGGAGTCACTATGTCCCCCACAGCGGTTTCTATTTTCCTTGACAGATAATGACATAATGTAATAAAAAGTGACTTTGAGGATGTAAGCTATCCAGCTCTGTGCTCCATGCTCTCTCCACCCAGAAATAAATGACACACCTGTGAAGGTAAGGAAATGTCCACCACCTTGGATACATATACTACTCTTTGACTAACTGAAGTTTAGCTTAGCACTGGATGGCACCTTTGAAGTCATTCTAGTCCAATGTCCTCATTTCGCAGATGAGAAAACTGAGGCCCAGCATTATTAAGAGACTTCCCAGAATCGCCCAGACAGAAAGCAGCACAGTGGCAATGTGAGTACAAATCTTTTGAGTCACAGGAAGAAATGTATTTGATTAACCCATTAACTTCCACGTTATCACACAGAAAGAAAGAAACACTCCTAGGTCTAATGGCAAAAGGGGGAAGTTTGGGATCTTGCTGAGAAAAGGGGGACAGTCTGGTTAAGCCTGCACTTGATGGAGAGTGCAGATGGAAAATTAGGAGCAGAAGGGCATGCTAAAGATTAATTCTGTCTTCTCAAAATTCACACACACACACACACACACACACACACACACACACACCAGTTATTTATCAAAACCATGTTGAAATTATGGGACTAAGTGGACAAGGAAACTGTATCATGCAGGTGGGGATACTAATTCTCCGTGTATGTTGAGTAAGACCTGTATAACCTCCAAGCACTACCTGGCAGGTGAAGGGCTAACAGGTATTGTGCACAAATAAAATTTTCCAGAGCAGTGACACCCAGGTTGGGGAAAACAGATTCAAAAAAGAGAAGAAAGGGTAGACTCAGTAATTTCAAAACTTTTGCCAATACATAAGTCCCTAACACAGCACTTTTCATGGACTAATTATTATCAGGGGCAGGGGAGAGAGCAATGAGAAAATGAAGTAAAATAGTCCAAATAATTAGGACTTATTTTGAAGTTGCTTTGCTGTCTTGGCCACATCTTCCCCTCACACTGGCTTCCTTCCCTTCACCACCTTGCTCTTTTTCTGGGTCACTGCGTATCAGCCCCAAGAGGCAGCTGGGACATGCCCTGGGACTGCCTCAGACACCTGAGCAGGGAGACACAGGGGGGGCGCTGTTACTTCTGTGTGAGGAGAGGATCCAGCAAACCAGAGAAGTTACAGATGTGATCCTAATCCCTATTTTATGTTCATGTGTTTCTTTAATGCTGTTTTCAATATCTACCACAAGCAAAATAGGAAAAAACAAGCAAACAAAAAATCTGAGTAGCTTTGCAAATACCATCTAAAATCACTTTGAGACTGAGTTATCAATTGAAAGAATTACTTTATTGTGAACAGTGATTCATCTCAGTAGGCAAAGCTGGGTGTCTGATTTAGAGGCTGGGTTGAGAGGGTCAGAGAAAATCTGCAAACCCCATGTGAGGGCTCTCAGAGAGCAGAGAAAGGGGGTGGAGCGGGCATGGTGACTCACGACACACAGCACAGAAGGCCAGGGTCAGCATGAATTCCCAAGAAAGAGCTGTTGAATTGAACTTAAAACTAATGAAGTAGAACTTTAATTTAGTATTTGAATAGAAACTAAAGTAATTCTAGATAAGAGTACATGCTGTGAAGAATAGAGAAAGAATCAGAGAAGGTGTCTAGTATTCCCACTGAAAAATTAAAGACAAACATAAATTTTTTTGGATTTAGATGACTAAATAAAACAATATATCAAGTAAAGTCATAAACAGTGAACTAAAAATCTTAACAAGAGAGAATAAAAAAGAGGAAACACTGTGCCCTTTCTATGTGTCAAATGCATCACTTCCTTTAATAGTCATCATAACCTTATGAGATAAATATTATTACCTCTAATTTATGAATTAGGAGGCTGTGATTCTGGAAGATTCATAATGTCCCTGAGGTCACAAACAGTTGTGTTCCTCCAAATGTTGATGGATAGTCTACAAAAATAGTTATATGGTAAATCATGTTGAAATGCAGTTTATTCTATTTCTCTCTTTTAGAGATTAGGTCCTGAAACTCATGTAGAGATAAATCTTTTAGCCACTTTTTAACACATAACTTCTCAAAGTCAAACTTATAACATTATGGGAAGTGTGTGTGTGTTCTTACCACCTTCATGAGCCCACGAATGCTCCACAGGAAGCACTTTGGGAAAGACAGCAAAAGGCTGTAATATGTAGAGCTAAACCAATAAGACTAAATTTAACACAGATAAATTTAAATGTAACATTAGATACTTTGAAAGTCTAATTATACAAGGACAAAATTCAATCCCACAGTGTCTTAAAATGCTCAAGAGAAGCACTACCATGAGTCAAAAAATTAAAGTTAGAAGTTAATGAAACCCTAGGCTACATTAATAGAGGTATACTGCCTATATCAAAGGAGGTTAAGGTATAAGTCTGGCTCTAGATGGAACCTTGAAATAGAATGCTGACAAATTAAATGAGAACCAGACACAGATGATGAACTTGAAAGTCTGGGAACTGTGTCACATGACATTACTGGGGAATTTGGACATATTTTTATTAATGTAATTAGATAGCTGGAGTTTTGGGGTGCTAGGGTGTGGTAGATATTTTCCCAGGGTTAAAAGATTGTCATAAAAATGATGGTGTAGACTTAATTGATGTGTTTCTATAGTCATAAACTAAGACTAACAAATTATAGTTGTAAGAAATTAAGTTTAGGTGCAAGATAATAAAATGATTCAATGAGCTGTCTCAGAAGAAAATGGCTCATGAAAGAGTAAGCTAGTTAGACAAACTCATAACTTGCCAAAAACAAAAAACAAAACAAAAAAAAAAAAAACAGGCATTTTTCCAGTTTCCTCACTTAACAGACATCACTCTGAAAATTCATTAGTGAAAAAGACAGTCTCAGAAATCTCATAGCTGTGTTTAAAAAAGAAATAGAAGGTTTTTTACTGGTGTATAGAATTGAATGACATCCTCGGGTATCAAACACCTGCTCTTGCCTTCACATGGCCTCACCTACTCGTGGCTTCTTATGCTTTAAGGCAAGAAAACCTCCCCCAGGCCTTCTCCTCACTACTTTCTTTCTCTGAGGTTTGGCTTCTGACATCTCTGCCATCTGATGATTTTCTCTACGTCTTAACACAAAACCTCTTGGGAGATCACCTTCTTAGCTTGGCCTGTCAGTGCCTGGCACAGTGCATCACTGTAGATTTCTTTCACAAGGCTGTATTACAGACTGCTTCCTCCAGGCAGCTGCCTTTGGGCCAGCTACCCAGTCCCAGTCTGCTCAGCTGGAACCAGAGCGATGTAGTCACATGGTGCAAAGCATTACAACGTGGATGAAAAAAAGTTCTTAAGAAGGGATGTAAGTGGCAGACACTTCAAATAGCCCATCCCATACCACCATCTGTAGAAAGGGGCTTCCATTTTGTATGAGAGGTTAAATGAGATCTCTTTGATAGTCCCTTCCAATACTAACATTCTGTTGCATTAAAACATAATTCTAAACCACTATTTTGCTTTATATTAATACATTAAATCTTAGGTCTTACGGATATAATAGGTTGACTGGTACCATATTTAGTACAGGGCAAAATTGAACATAATAGCACTTCTTTCAACAGCAGCCTCTCATGCAGATCATTTATTAACAAGTGAGAACAAAAAAAAAGAGAAATGAAAATAAGATATAAATATACACAGACACAAGAATCAGTTTTACATGTTCCACCCTGGCTCTTACTTGCTGAATTGATGCAGATTTGAATCTTTTTCAGACTTGGTTTCCTCATTTGAAAAATAGACAGACTATTACCTGACTTTCAGGGTGTTGGAATCAAAACTTATAAGTATGATATTCTTTATACATTGCAAAAAGATCTATAATACCCTTAACCAATAATTCAGAAATAAAATCACAGAGCCTCTCTATCTTAGGTTAAAAAAGTAGTTTCTCTCCAGCAACTGTAGAGTACTTTTTGGTCCTCAGAAGACAATTGAGTATTTGGAACTTTCAAAGGGGCAAAAAATCTCAGCCATCCTTCTCGCTGATGAACTTACTACCACTGTGACTCTCATCTTTTCCTTCCCCAAATTTCTATCATTTGATGCCCCTTAATGATTCATAAGTACAGAATCACCAATTATTCTATATTTCATATTAATCTCTATAAACCAAATGGAGTTACAGCTTATTCAATAAATCTTAGAGGATATACCAAAGAGTCTGTCATTTTTTGTTCTCTAACATAAACAAAGATAATAATTAAGATCACATGACATATCACTAAAATAGATTTCCCATGTGGTTTCTGTCACACATGTAGCTAAGCCTTTTTTGTTAATGTTTATTTTAATGCACTACATATTTAGCCTCTGAGACTCATTTCGCTGAGTAGCTGGGAAGCTACAGTAAATTCTTGGTTACTAAAATGACAAGTGGATGGGTTATTTAAATACCTTTATGTTCATAACAATAAATTTGTTTGAGACTGATCTTTCTGTAGTGGCTAATTCATAAAGAGCTCATGATCTAAGTAGAAGATGCCCTGCACAGTTTCCCCGCCCCCCCCCTCAATGCATGGCTCGTTTTTAGGTATTCATTCAACATTTGTTGAGCATCTACAATGTGTCAGGCACTGCTCTCAGGGCTGAAGACACTACAGTCAACAAGACAGATGAGTATCATGCTCTCACAAACTCACAGTTCTGCGTTAGGAAGGCAGACAGTAAACATGGCAATACATTAATAGATAACTCTAGATGGAGATAAGTGTTACAAAGAAAAATGGGTAGTAAAATATAGAAAAGTATCAGTGATGGGAAGGGGGAAGAGCTTAGTTAGACTGGGTGCTTATGGTAGGCTCTGAGGAGTAAAGGACTGAGTGACTAGAAGCTTACCACTCAAACACTGGAACTTCCTTCGTTAAATGGTTAAAGCAGAGGGAACCACAATGGTGAGCATGACCCGTTTAAGGAAGAGAGCCAGTGTGGCTACAGTACTGAATCAGAATGTGGTTGGAAATGTGGTCAGTATGATAGACAACAGCCAGATTCTGCAGGGACGTGTGCACCAACATGAGGAGTTTGATTTTCACAGAAGTTCAATAGGAAACAATTGGAGAGCTTTTTTGAAAAGGATGATAGGGTTTCGTTTACATTTTTAAGAGCTTATGCTGGGTGTTTGGCAGATGGAAATGGAAGTAGGGAAATCATCCAGGTCTTTGAAACGTGCGGTAGTAAAGACAAAAACTGCTGATGGTTTGGACTACTGTCGCAGGCAGGAGGAGAGAAGACTCGGTAACTGTGACAGGTGGTCAGATTCAGGTTACATTTTGGAAGTGAAACCAGATTTTTTTGATATGACATTGTGAAATAAAAGAGAAGAATTGAAGCAAAGTGGCAAATTCTTTACTTTATTTTTCAGTCTATTTTGTACTGGTCTCTCCATTGCATGGTAAGAACTCAAAGTTGATCTTAAAAACTGAGTTTCCATGTAATACAAAATATGAGAATGAGAAAGGATATACTAGATATTAGAGAATCACAGAGCAATGGTTTGGGTGACCCCTGCAGAGACAGAAGTACCATCTCTGGCCCTGTGGTCAATGTAGGAAGACCAGGGATTCTGGGTTTGTGAAGTGTTCTACCTCCTTCCTCTATTATAACAGGTTGCCCTACTTCTGTCTTTACATTTTATACAAGACTAAAAAATTTGCACAATAGTTCATTAAGCACCACAGCCCTATTATTTAATTTCAATAAAATTTGGGCAGCATAGATATAGACAAGAGAAAACAAAAAGTGAAAACATATGTAGAAGCAAAGAGGATAAATGAAATAGAGGAGAAAACCCTGAAACATGCCTGGAATTACAAAGTTCATTTCTAATCACCAGCTCCTGTGTACTTTCAAATGGAGGAAGTTTTGAAATGAGTGAGTTCAAAAGGTGGCCAAGACTGATAAAGTGTCCTTGTTAATAGAAAAACTTGAACTGAATACTCGAGAGAGGCATATTTGGAAGTCCTCGAATGAGCTGCTCAGTAAGGGGGGAAAAACCCAAGCTTAATCTTTTGGTTTAATAAGTTAGTTCTCTTAGTGAAAGAGGAGTTGACTGAACCAACTTTTATGCAATGCTGAAAGAAAAGCTCTTCAAAAAATCTGGGCTCCCAACCACTACACATCAGGCCTTTCCCCTCAGTTTGCTTCATCCTTTCTGTTGACTAATGTGGGAACTATACACCAGGCTGGCAGGCAATGCAAAAGTCTGAATTCACTGCAATGGGAATCTGAAATCATCACATCACATCTGTCAAAGCTTTGTGTTCATGGAGGTGAACAGTAACAATCAAAAGAAAAAGTTTACAACCTGTATTTATATTACAGAGAAAATACACAGGACCTTTGTACTTAGTGGAAAAATAGTATGGGATCTCAACGCTAAGTCCTTAAAGTGCAAATATGATTACACAAGGCCTTCCATGGAAAGCTTCTGCCTTGAAGTTCATGGTCCTTGGTATTTTGGTAAACCTAGATTCATAACCTTATAAATGATGCAAGGGAATTTCAATACAAACATCATGAAAATAGATTTAGGTTGCAGAAAATTTTATAAAGCTTTACTTCTATAATTCTCAAGGCAATTGTAAGCATCCAACTTTACCATCTCATTATAAGAAATAGCTCATTTTAGCCATGGAATAAGAAGCAGAAAAAATTTAAAATTTCAGGTTCTAAACTCTTTTAACTCTTTTTAATGCTTACAGAAGATAGTTTGTCAACATGAATAAATAAAACAAAGTGGCACTTGAGTTAAAATTGGAGGTCTCTCTTCACTAAGTATTTATATCAAACTTTTCATGGTAAATGGCTAAAGTAAATTGGATAATGGGGCTGAAGGGAGGAACACATTAGTTTTGGTGATATGAAAGTAAAGAACACATTTTCCTTTTTTATTGATAATCAGCAAGTATCAGTGAGCACCTCTAGACACAATATTTTTCATTAACAGAGGAAAAAGAACTGGTATATATGGATGGTTACAGGAAAACTGTAAACAATGTCAAAAGCAAGATCATGCATTATAGTTTAATTCATGTAAGTAGCCTGCTTTATTAGAAAGTCATGTGGTATTTTGAAAAAAAAAACACGAATATCTTAGTAAAAAATGACATGTTTGTAGACATACTTTATCATTTACCAGCCAGGTAATCTTGGGCCAGTTATTTTACCTTTTTGACTCTCAGTGTCCCTAACTGTAAAGTTAAGATTCAAAAATTTATCTCATGGAGCTATTGTAGGACATAAGATGTCACCTTCGAAGCACCTGACCTATGGTAGGTAATATCTAGAGGACGTTCACATCTAATTCACAATGCCATTGCTAGTATAGGCAGCAAAACTTTATCACTTTGTATTTAATGGCAATCAGACTCTATTCAAGAAATAAGAGAGTGAAAAGAATTTCTTATTTACTTTCCATTTAAATACTGCATCCTCCTCTGTAATTACTTACATCAGGCCATTTTATTAGGTGGCAATGAATTAACCACCTCTTGACATAAATATATTCCTTCTTGTTGGCCTGAATGTCAGCACAGAAGATAATGGGAAACTTGCCCTTTTTTTATAGGCTTAAAGATAAAAAAGAATAAGTTAGAGTAATAGGCTTACAAGACAGGCAATTTCTTGATGAATTTTTTAGAGAAAAGATCAGAGTTTCTACAGAAGAGCACTTAATATAGATTTATTTTAGGTTAATTTTATTAGTTGGAAAGTAATGACCTGATATACATTATTACCAATATAATATAATATTATATGAGAAACATTATAAGAATTCCAGCCAAGATGGAGGCATAGGTAGAAATTCTTTGCTCTCTCACACAACCAAAATTAGGATAACAAATAATTTAAAAACAAAACACAACTAAAACTGCGAGAAACTCAAACTGTATGGAACTCCAACAACCAAGGAGTTAAAGAAGAAACATTCATCCAGACTGGCAGGAGGGGCAGAGATGGACAGCCAAGGTAGAGCTAATCTGGGGCAAGGTGGCAGACCATGCAGGTCAGGTGGGGGCTGGCAGATAAGGTACTCCCACATTCACATGCGGATAAACTGGGAGGAACAACAGGGGAACTAGACAGACCATGGAACCCAGGGTTTTGACATGGGGAAATAAAGCCTCAAAACCTCTGGCTGTAAAATTCTGTGGGGGTTGTGAAAGCAGCAGAAACTCCTAGTCTCACAGGAGAGTCTGTTAGAGAAGCCCACAGGGTCTTAGAACATACACAAACCCATCCACCTGGGCATCAGCACCTGAAAGGGCACAATCCACTTATGGGTAGTGAGGGAAGTGATGGAAAGTGGGGAGAGAGCTGAGCAAGCAGCATTGTTCCCTCTCTGACCCCTCCTCCACATACAGTACTACAATGCACTGAAGGAGGTTGCCCTGCCCTGGAGAATCCCTTACAACATAATAAGTGAGCCAAGACAAAGAGATATGGCCCAAATGAAAGAACAGATCAAAACAACAAAAAAAGAACTAAGCGAGGAGGAGAAAACCTATCAGGTGCAGAGTTCAAAACACTGCTAATCAGGATACTCACAGAAATGATTCAGTTTGGTCACAGAATGAAGGAAGAAATGAAAGATATACCAAGTGAAATAAAGGAAAATATACAGGGAACCAACAGTGAAGGGGGGAAAACATGGACTCAAATCAACAATATGGAACAAAAGGAAGAAGTAAACATCCAACAGGAATGGGATGAAGAAAGAAGAATTCAAATAAATGAGGAGAGACAGAGGAACCTCTGGGACAATTTTAAATGCTCCAACGTCTGAATCATAGGGGTGCCAAAAGTAGAAAAGGAAGAGCAAGAAATTGAAAACTTATTTGAACAAATAATAAAGGAAAACTTCCCCAATCTAGTGAAGAAAATAGACTTCCAGGAAGTGCAGCAAGCACAGAGAGTCCCAAAGAAAGTCGGCCCAATGAGGAACATGCCAAGACACATAATAATTAAGTTACCCAAGATTAAAGAGAAAAAGAAAATCTTAAAAACAGCAAGAGAAAAGCAGAGAGTTACCTGCAAAGGAATGCCCATAAGACTATGAGCTGATTTCTCAAAAGAAACCTTTCAGGCAAGAAGGAGCTGGAAAGAAGTATTCAAAGTCATGAAAGGCAAGTACCTACATCCAAGATTGCTCTATCCAGCAAAGCTATCATTTAGAATGGAAGGGCAGATAAAGTGCTTTCCAGATAAGGTCAAGTTAAAGGAGTTCATCATCACCAAGCCTTTATTATATGAAATGTTAAAGAGACTTATCTAAGAAAAAGAAGATGATCAAAACTATGAACAGTAAAATGACAACAAAGACAACTATCAACAACTAACACTAAAAAACAAAAACTAAGCAAACAATTAGAACAGGAACAGAACCACAGAAATGGAGATCACATGGAGGGTTATCAGTGGAGAGGGAGAGGGGGATAATGAGGGAAAAATGAACAGGGAATAAGAAGTGTAATTGGTAGGTACAAAATAGACGGGGGAGGTTGAGAATAGTATAGGAAACAGGAAAGCCAAAGAACTTATATGTACAACCCATGGACATGAACTAAGGGGGTGGGGTGGGGAATGCTGGAGGGTGGGAGGGTGTGCAGGGCAGAGGAGGATAAAAGAGGAGTAAAAAATGGGACAACTATAATAGCATCATCAATAAAATATACTTAATTTTTAAAAATATTGTATTAATGTCATCTGTAACTGAAAAAGGTTTTAAAAATAAGAAAGCAATGACCTGGGTTATAGGAACTCAAGTAGGCTTATTTGTAAATAAAGAGAAGCCCTGGCTGCTGTGGCTCAGTGGCCTGAATGCCCGTCTGCAAACCAGAGGGTCGCCAGTTCAGTTGCCAGTCAGGGCACATGCCTGGGTTGTGGGCCAGGTCCTCAGTTGGGAGTGTGGGAGAGGCAACCACACATTGATGATTCTCTCCCTCTTCCCCTCTCTCTGCAAATAAATAAATAAAATCTTTAAAAAAATAAAGAGAAGTCTTAGAGCTAATAAAATAATTTCTCAACCTTTATCTTTTAAAAAGAGTTGGGGAGCTAAGTGACAAATGTGGAAGTTTTAAACATAATTAACATTTATTGAATCTTTATTATGGACTAGGCACTATACTGAGAGTTTACATTAATGATTTCATTTCACCATCCAACCACTCTGTGAGGATGCAACATTTTGATCTCCAATTTAAAAGTAAAGAAACAGTTCTCCAGGTCCATCCATGCTGTCGCAAAGGGTAAAATTTTCTTCTGTTTGACAATCAAATAGTATTCCATTGTGAAAATGTACCATTGTTGTTTTATCCACTCATCTACTGATGGGCACTTGGGCTGCTTCCATATTTTGGCAATCATAAATAACACTGCAATGAACATAGGGGTGCTTATGTTTTTTCAAATTAGTGGTTTGGGTTTCTTTGGATAAATTCCCAGAAGTGGAATTGCTGGGTCATAAGGCAGTTCCATTTTTAATTTTTTGAAGTATCTCCACACTGCTTTCCACAGTGGCTGCACCAATCTGCATTCCTACCAATAGTGCAAAAAGGTTCCCCTTTTTCCATATCCTTGCCAGCACTTTTTGTTTGTTGATTTATTGATGATGGCCATTCTGACCATTTGAGGTCATATCTCTTTGTGGTTTTAATTTGTATTTCTCTGATGATTAGTGATGTTGAGCATCTTTTCATGTGTCTATTGGTCATCTATATGTCCTCTTTGAAGAAGTGACTATTCAGATCCTTTGCCCATTTTAATGGGATTGTATTGGGTTTTTTTTTTTTTGAAGTTGAGTTTTTAATTTCTTTATAAATGTTGGATATTAACCCCTTGTCAGATGTATGAGCAAATATGTTCTCCCATTCAGTAGGTTGTATTTTTATTTTGTTGGCAGTTTCCTTTGTTGTGCAAAATTTTTTTTAGTTTGATGTAGTCCCATTTGTTATTTTTTTCTTTTGTTTCCCTTGCCTAAGGAGATATATCAGATAAAATGTTGTAAAAAGCAATGTTCAAGATTTTACTCCCTATGTCTTCTAAGATTTTTATAATTTCAGGTCTAACATTTAAGTCTTTAACCCATTTTAAATTTATTCTTGTGTGTGATGTAAGAAGGTGGCCAAATTTCATTTTTCTGCCTGTATATGTCCAATTTTCCTAACATGATTTATTGAATAAACTATCTTTAGTCTATTATTTGTGTTTGCTTCCTCATTATGCTAAGTGAAATAAGCCAGTCAGAGGAAGACAAATACCATATGACTTCTCTCATGTGAAATTCAAAGAACAAACTGAACTAACAAGCAAAATAGACACCAACTCATAGATAGAAAGCAAGCTGACATCTCTGGGGGTGAAGGAATCTAGCAAAAAATAAAAAGGACTCATGGACATGGGTAATAGTGTGGTGACTGTGAGGAGAGGAAAATATTAAGGGGAAAAATGGTAATGAAAAATATAGTAAAAAATAAAGACAAGAAAATAGACCAAGATTACACAATTTTTAGAAAGAGAACACCATCATCTGATTCCAAAGTCCAAGCTCTCAACTACTTCAATCCACTCATTAACAACACTGGTAAATCTCATGAATTTCTGCTCCAACCTACCAATCACAGCCTGCTGGGGTTTAGCCACACTTTATGAGATTGAATTCTTCAAAAGGAGCAGTATGATATGGGATGCAGTCTCACACTTTATTTTTTAAAGATCCCATGAAAGTCTCTATTTTGGCTTCCTATTTTTTTCCCACATGAATTTATAAACAAACCTAGTCCATTTTATTTTTCTCTTGCAAATAGCCCTGGGTATGAATTTCTGTAAACTGTCCAATTGAATCTCACTTTCGGTAAAGGTAAGAATTATTTATTGTTTTCATAGCTAGCATTGATCGAGTGTTTACTATGTGCCAGGCATTGCACTAAGCTCTATACATAACTTACTCCATTTAATCCTCGCAAGATCTCTACAGGCATATGCTACTGTCATCTCCATGTACGGCTGAAGAAGCCGAGGTTTACTGCACATCACAATGTTAGAAAAAGGGACAGGATTTGTTTCCAGAGTTATATGGCTATAAACCCAAACTTTTAATTATTATAAAATTAGATTAATATCACACTTCACCAGCTATTTTGGGCGAGACATATAAGCTCAATGAGCCACTGTCTGCTCATAAGAAAAGTGGGAGTAATGATACAACTGGCTCTGAGCGTTAGATGAGCCATGTGAGGTGATCTACGGAAGAATTTGAAGCATGCTAGAGCACATGTAGTATTACATAAATGCTAAATAAAATTTTAATTTTACCCAACAACGTTCTCATGAAGCCCCAGGCTGCAATAATGATAGGACAGAGGAGCGCCCTAGAATGACCTAAACCCAATTATATGCTGCTAAAAGGCTACAGTTGGTGGTGGTGAATATTGTTTGGATTTGTCCATTGGCTCAAAATCCACTCTCCATGTAAACTAGTGTCTGAGTTCTATGAAGAGAGGATGCTATTCCTGAAAGCTCCTACGGTGTTTCTGTACCTAAAAATATCTGTAAGATTTTCTTGGATCGAAATGAAAAGGCAAGGTGTCACTTTTTTATTATCGAAGTAACACAGGGGTAAAGATTCTTCTAAAAATATTTTTCTGGGAAGAAGTTAATAGTGCACGCACCTTTTATCTTGCTTTTTGGTTCAGGTCAGCCACGTTAACGGCATCCCGATCGCACCACATCAAAGGGCTACTCTGCACGGTTATGTCGGAAAAAACAGCAGGCCTTACATTTCATCTTATCCTTCTCAAATTGTTCGGTTTGGAATTTCAGGAAAATATATCACCTTAAAGGCATATGTATACCACACTTTTCCTTGGAATCTACCAAAAATACCAAAAAAAATTTAAATGGGGGAGAACATTACAAGTTCATAAAAAGGCCTCTAAAACAAATACACAAACAAAAAAGTCGTGGGGCACACCCCATGATTTTCTAGCAATTCAGTAAAATGTGAGCCAAAATGAGAGAGAAAGCTATAAATTTATACATCTTAAAATAAGCTAGAGGATCACTGAAGACTTCTCCAATGGCAATTTTGTACAAAATAAGGAGGAATAGGGCATGGCAGGCTGCAAAAAACTCGAGGTATAGCCCTAAAAATGTCAAAGTCAACCTGTCATAAATAGCATAAGAGGAACTGCCACTGAAGCTGAATATTTGACCTCGAAACACCATCTGGAGGTAGCATGAGGAGAAAAATAAAATGGGAACACATCCTAAACTTGCAGTTAAAGACAAATGCAACTGAGCAGAAATAAATCTGGAATGATCACTTTTAAAACTGTGGTAAACCAAGCAGCTCTGCTGAAACCCAAGATGACCTCTAACAAATTCGCCTACCCACCCTGAAGTGCAATGTGCTGTGAGAGCCGAAAGCAATGTTGAGTTGATGAGGACCTCTGAGGTAACGTTCCTGCTCTAAAGCCCTCCATGGCCCCAGCTCCAGCCAGTGCTGTTTGTCCACATTGCTCTTAATCAAAGTGCTGGTGTGCATTAATTGCCTCACTCAAAAAGGCTAATAAACAAAAAGATTCCAATGTTAGACTCAACCACAAACTACAAAATGTGTTTAAATGAAAAAAAGGCAGGGAATGTCAAGTTAAACAATACACTAACAACTAGAAGAAAATTAAGCTACACTACCCTACGCTCTTATGAAATTAATGGCATCAGGAACTCTAAGGGACTCCATGAAGAGCCACAAGGAATCAAGAGCACACCAAGGAAGCGTTCACCCTGGGTAAGAGTCACCAGAAACAACAAATTGTATCACTAAGATCTTCAGATCATGGAACCATCAGATGCAGAATATAAAATAACTATGTACTAGGTATTTTTCAAAATAAAATATTATTGTTTAAAATGAGCAATAAATGAGAGAGTATTGAGAAATGATGAAAATTTTAAAAACAACCAAGTAAAACATTTAGAGAATATAAGCACTGAAATTAAACATTCAGTGGGTAGATCAAATAGGAGATTAGACATGGCTGAAAGGACAATATGAAGAAATTATCAAGAATTAGTTAAATATGAAGAAATAAAGTTGAACACAGTGAAATCAAGGAAACACAGTGAAACTAGGAGATGAGAAATGCAAAATAAAGGCTAAAACAGAGACTCATAGAATAGAATTATCTAACATACATCTAAGTACATATTTGGGAGAAAATTAGAGAGAATGAAAAAGAGTTTATATTCAGGAGATATAGGTGAATAGTTCCCAGAAAAAAAAAACAAAATGACAGCAGACATCTCAAGAGCAAAAATTGAATAAAGAAAAACCTGAAATAAAAGCTTCTTGTGTTGAGAGAAAATGCTATATGTCTGTAATTGTGAACCCAGAAAATTTTTATTTCAAAAAATGGGAAAAAAATATATTTTTTTAAAGATTTTATTTATTTATTTTTAGAGAGGGAAGGGAGAGGGAGAGAGAGAGAGAGAAACATCAGTGTGCGGTTGCTGGGGGACATGGCCTGCAACCTAGGCATGTGCCCTGACTGGGAATCGAACCTGCGATGCCTGGTTCGCAGCCCACGCTCAATCCACTGAGCTACGCCAGCCAGGGCCAGAAAAAATATTTTTATCTAAAAAGAGAGTTTACCATCAGACTTTCATAAAGGATCTTCTAAAGAATCAATATTAGGAAGAAAAACACTAAGAAATTAATAAAGAATCATTTTACTTTATTGATACTGTCTTTAAATACTGAGAATAAATACTGTCTTTACAAAATAATCATTGTTATTATATTTAACTTGTATGGTTAGAAGACAGGATTAAGATACTGCAAAACAGCACCATACAAGTCAGTAGAAGGGGATTAGAGAGTTAATGGGCATATCTTTGCTTTCTTTAAAAGAAAAGGTAACTGTTTTTATTAATTCAGAAATTTCTGGGTTATTAAATTCACATATTACAAGTTTGAGGGTGTCCATTAAAAGAACAGATATAGCATATATACGCTTCAACCTAACCCAACTGTGAAAAACAAAAGCAAAATCCATTTATTTAAGCAGAAGTATTTTTAAAAGAATAAAAAAAGCAAATCAGTAACATAATATAGTAGGACGAATACTAATAAATGAATAATCAAAGTACCGGTAAATAAAATAAAACTAAATATTCCGAATGTAAAATAGACTTTCTAAGAATGGACTTTTTAAAATGTATTGGCTTTAGAGACAGAGAGGGAGGGAGAGAAAGAGAAACATTGATATGTTGTTCCACTTAATTTAAACATTCATTGGTTGCTTTTTGCATGCGCCCTGACTAGAGATTGGACCTGCAACCTTGGTGTACCAGGATGATGCTCTAACTAACTGAGCCACCCAGCCAGGGCTAAGAATGAACTTTTTAAAATCAGCTATATTTTGTTTATAAGAGACACATCAAAAAATAAATATTCAAAAACATTGGAAGTATGGAAAATGATAGGTCAGGCAAATAATAACAATAAAAGCTTCTGTAATATCCATATTAATATTAGAAATCTGAACTTTAATACAAAAAGTATTATAGAGACAAAGACATCTCTTCATAATGATAAACTTTTCCAGTCATCAGAAAGATACAGTAATTCTAACCATTTAAACATATAATAAAATAGCTTTTAAATATATAAACCAAAATTTTGTTTAAACATAACAAACTGACAAATCTAAATACCTGTCTCAATTTAATGGCCAAGAATAAAAAATTGAATTATATAAAAATCTGCAGCCAGAAATTAGAGAATACACATCTGTTCAAATACACATGAAGTAAAAACCAAAAAGTTGAGTGTGTAACAAGCTAAAAGCAAATCTCAGCTACTTTTAAACAATATGTATATGCAAACCTTATCATTTGCATTGCAATCAGTTAAAAATAAATAACAAAAGGTTAAATATAGTATCCCTTACATGTGGAAAGAAACACACTTTTATGTAGCTCATTTATAAAGTAAATAATCATGATGCAAATTTAAAGTATTTGGAACTAAATAATAATTTTTTTAAAAGATTTTATTTTTTTATTTATTTTTAGAGAGGGAAGGGAGAGGGAGAGAGAGAGAGAGAAACATCAATGTGCGGTTGCTGGGGGACATGGCCTGCAACCTAGGCATGTGCCCTGACTGGGAATCGAACCTGCGATGCCTGGTTCGCAGCCCGCGCTCAATCCACTGAGCTACGCCAGCCAGGGTGGAACTAAATAATAATTTTTTTAAATACACATCAAACGTCTTTCACACCTCGTGGGATGCATCCAACCTAGTAATTTGAAAGGATTGCATGGCCTGAAATGATTACTTTAGAAAATACAAATTTATCATAAGAACTTAGAAATATTTTAGTATATTTGAAGATATATATACTATGTTTGAAGAAAGCAGTAGGAAGGAGAAATTTTAAAAGAGCAGAAACTAATAAATTCAAAGACAAAATACAATAAGTTCACAAAGGTAAAATTTACTCTTTAATGAAATAGACAGGCTTCTTCCAAGGATGAAGGAGAAAAATAGAAAGACATAAATAAACATATTATGATTTTTCAGAAGTAACAACTAAAAATTCAGCAGAGATTAAAAAATGAAATAAAATAGTACTGTGAGGAATATTTTGCTAAAACTTTAAAAATTTAAACAGCATAAACAGAGTTTGAGAAGTACATAAGCTGTTAAAAATGTCTGAAGAAACACAATTCTTGAATAAACTTATGAGGAAATAAAAAATAAATTTAGAAGTTCTTTTGCAAAGCAAACAGCTGTCGTAGGTGATTTTACAGTTGAGTTCCACCAAGCCTTCAGGGAACAGATCCTGTCAATCTTACTACATGGCTATAAAAAGAAGGAAATCTTACCCTTTGTGATAGTATGGATGGACCTAGAGAATATTATGCTAAGCAAAGTAAGCCAGTCAGAAAAAAACAAATACCATATAATTTCATTAGTATGCGGAATCTAATGAACAAAATAAACTAATGAACAAAATAGAACCAGAGGCATGGATACATGGAACAGACTGTAAATGTTGGAGGGGAAGGGTTGGGGCAGCTGGATAAAAAAAAGTGACGGGATTAGCTAAAGAATGTACATGCATAGCCCATGGAAACAGACAACAGTGTGGTGAAGGTCAGGGGTAGACAGGCGGGGATGGGAGATATCTGAAGTAGTGTCAACAATAAAAAAAAAATTTTCAAGTATAATAATAGCCCTGGCTGGTGTGACTGACTGGATTGGGTGTGGTGGCCTGAAAACCAAAGAGTCGCTGGTTCGATTCCCAGTCAGTGCAAATGCCTGGGTTGTAGGCCAGATCTCCAGTAGGGAGCATGGGAGAGGCAACCACACATTGATGTTTCTCTCCCTCTCTTCCTCTCTCCCTCCCCCATCTCTAAAAATAAATAAATAAAATCTTTTAAAAAATAAAATAAAAATTATAACAATAATTTTTTTAACTCTTCAGGAGAATAGAAAAAGTTCAAACACTACTCAGTTCAAACCTAAGGCTAGTTTTACCTTGCTAGTCCACAGAGCTACAATAAGAAAAAGAAGGATGATTCAGATAAGAATAAGGACCTTCACCAGTACTGGAAAGTTTGGATAATCTTAAACTTCAAATGGGACAGGGACCACAGAGTGCACTGGAGTGACTGGGCGTCTGCAACCAACACGCAAGCAATAAGAAAATCAGAAAATCATTAGCATGAGCAAAGGTAATCCCAATGAACAGGGGACTCTCATTAAGATCAAGTTAATATGCTAATTAGAAGAAAAAATTAAAATATAATTACTACTTCAAAGTGATGTCACTAAATTTAACAAGTTCTAGATATTAAAAGCCTAATTCTGAATTTTACAAAAATCAATGGATTACTGAATAGAAACATAGACCTTGATTTGTAAAGGAACACCTTTGTAAACAAAACAAAAATGAAGAAGAAAAATAGAAATTGAGAGGAAAAAAAAAAAAGGCTTGGAGAAGAGACTACTCAGATTTTTAAACTATAAAAAGTAGAAACATAAGAAAAAGAGAAAAAAGAGCTAGAACAGAGGCAATAACCACAGAAAAAAGCAGGAGCACACCATTACTGAGATGAAAAAGAAGATGAATTTTTAAGATCAAAAGATCAATTTAGACAAGTTTTACAAAAACACATACTAGTCATACTCCTAGTGTGATATATAGACAGAAATTTTTAATTTTAGGAGCAAGTGTTTCAAAAAACCCATCAAAGGAGAACAAACGGCCTTTGGATTGTTTACCCTCAAAACTAGAAGCCAAAAAGCAAATATTTATTACCATCTTGAGAAAGGACTAAGATCCCACAATGCACTATGCTACCAGTACAGCATTCACCTGAGAAAGCAGAGACATTTTCATATGTCAGAGGCTCAGAAAATATAACCCTGATCAAATTTAAAACATATAGCTGAGTATCACATCTGGCATAATTCAGTTTAAGTAAATGTATTAAATACTAGGTATTTTAGATATTAACACCTACAATTTAATATATAATTTTTCATTATTTCTAAAAGTGTCAGATAAAGGCCAATAACAAAACTCACTAAAGTGTTAACAGCAATACCTCTGAAGAACTAAGAGTAAACTGGGGGCATTTCTAATTTGCCTTAATAAGAACATAAAAATTGTTTTGTCACTGCAAGGCTCATGAACTGTCTCATTTGAGGACATTCAGTAATCCATGTCTGACTGCTGTTAGGCATCTTGAGGTTCTCTCTTCCAGCACCTCACAAGGGGATTCTGCTCTTATAAAGCTGGCATTTTCAAATTCTTCTTTATTTCAAAAATAAAACCAGAGGACACAGATATTTCTATTGTTTTCTAACCTGCTAGCCAAGCTTTTGTCTCTTCCATGCTTTGTGATACATACAGAATATTTTTTATTATTTTAAGACAAAATGTCAATAAATATTTTAGACCATTTTTACTATTTTCTTTCAAACTTTTATACCATCCTGCCCAATTTCAGCAACATTTTTTTTAAAAAACAACCAGTACAGCTGGGAACAAAAACAACCAAACCTCGGATAGCATACTCCTCATCTAGAAGGAGCAGAAGCCGCGAGCACACCAGACGTGAATGAAGGACGGAATGGAGAGCTCGAGGTAGTCCAGTGAGGCAGGTCAGCACAGACCTGCTAAGAAGGCCTCTACTGCAGGCAAAAGACATGAAGTGCACGTAGAGAAGGAGGGAAAAATAAGGCTGAAAGGATTGTTTCAGATCATGACTATGTTGAGGACAGCATTTAGAACCCTGCTAAAATTTTATGGTCAGTTTGATCAATAGTGAAATATTATTGCTTGGGAAATAACATGATCTGCAGTTCACTTTAACCTTAGAAAGATTAATTTAACAATCATGTAGGGCGAGTAGGAATAGGCAGACTCTGAAGTGAGAGAATGGATTGTTCAGGGAGTTTCTTCAATAACTGAGATTTAAGTCAGAAGTTGCAAATGATTGAACTAAATATAGCTGGTAAATACATTTTTTCTGGTTTGAACTGTGTTTTCTAAATTTTAAGATTTAGTTGTCAACATTTTAGAACTCAGGAGACTATGTACAACTTAACACAAAATAAAAATAAAACCCGAAAACCTAGGGAAAAATTCACAGGAGCAGAACAGCCGCTGGCCTCCGGCCACACAGCCTTCTTCGGTGCCACCTCTCACTGCTATCCTCAAACGGAGGCTCCGTTGATTACAAAGTGCTTTGCCTTTTTCCTGGCCCACACCACTCATTTGTACAGTCTCCTTAATCTTTGTAATCATAGAGATAAAGTTTGTTTATTCGAACAACTGACATACAGAGAATGTAGGGGAAATGGAGAGGAAGGATTAGAGAAGTAGATTAGAAGCAAGGAATTCTGGTCTGAGGAAATGGCTGAGGTACACAGACATGATATTTGAAGCTGTGGCAGAAGATGAGAATCCCAAGGAAAGAGTATATGGAGGGAAAATTAGAGAGCAGGGGACAGAACTTAAACAGTGTTTCCATTTATGTGGTTGAAAGAAGAGTTAGAAAAGGAATAACCAAGAAGGCAGGAGAAGGGTATTTCATAAATAAAAGTCTTAACAGATATCATCAGCTAAGTGTTAGAAAGAGAATAAAGAAGACAAGGTTTAATAAAAAGCCATAGCATTGTCCTTTAGGAGGTTGTCAATGACAAGAATGTCTTCTGTTTCAGTGGTGGTGCAGAAACTTGATCGCAGAGGATGAACCAACTAGTAATTGGGTTAGAAGAAAGTGAGGACATTAAATGGGTGAAACACTTTTCCTAGACGATTGATCGCTAGGAGAAGGAAAGAGATACAGCAACAGCAGATTAAGGGAAAATCAGTGAAGAAGAGATGTATACATACACAGATATATGTATATATGGACATATGTATATACATGCAGATATATGTGTGTACATATATGTGTACATATATACATGTAGATATACATGCAAATTAGAGGCATATAAAATTATGACAAATTTCTCTAAGTCTAGAAATGGCAACTACAACTTATTTTGTTGTTAAGGGAAGAGTCACTAGAGAGTCTCTTCAATTAGCTAAATGTAACACACATGGCAACCTTCTGTCCTAGACATAACTACAGGACCTTTCATCAGCTAACCCTGCTGCCCTTGGTATGCACAGTTGGACACCTTTGGATGAGAGTCAAAAAGCCAAAAATGAAACACCAATCCCTCTGTTTAAACTCTAAAATTAGTTATTCAAGACCTCTGAAGAAATGACATTCTCCTTAATTAGTTCCACTAACAGCAAAATCTCATAAAGGAGCTTTCACCACAGGGAAAGTAGTCTTAAAGCATGGTCTTTGCTCACTACCAGAACTTTGCTACGTGTGCAAAGAGGGGTCGCTCCAGTGTGAAAATTAGACTACAGCTCCTTCCAATTCAGCCATTCAATCACAAAAGGGGTCTTGAAGACAAAGGACTGCACTTGTGAATGAAAACTAGAGAAAACAAAAACAAACAAACAAACAAACCCTGCCATCTTGGGAGCTCACATTCTCTTGTTTAGACTGGCTTCTTTCCAAGAAATACCAAGACTTTGAAGGCTCAGGACCAGAAACTGTCAATGCCTTGAGCTCTGCAGGGCAGGATTTCAGTAATGACATTTTGTGACAGCAACAGAAGTAACTGAACCTGAGCCCACTAGTGGCTTTCCAAATTCTCCATTTCTCTTCTCAGAAGTTTGGAAGCAGAACGAAATAGGTCCCCAAAGTTCTCAGGGATTTAGGGGAACAAGGTCCGTGAATGATAGTCTCCTCTTGTTTAAGTTGAACAAATTGGGAGCTCATAAATTAACTTAACTATTGAAGAGGGATAATCTTCTTTTTTATGCTGGTAAAGCACATCTAACTTGTTAAATTCCAAGTGAGAAAAATAAAAAATACTTTACAGGTGTGGCAGAATAAAGTTGCGGATAAGCAAAATATATGTGAGAGGTGCGAAAAACATGGATTTATCACAGTCAGTACCTCTATTCAGAAACAGTGCAAAGGGAAAAAAACACAAAAATCCTTGGGGGTAAGAGAATTAAGAACATTTTATTGGAGTAAGAGTCAGAGTTATTCACTGAAAATGGAAGAGTAGTTAAGGTTGGAGAGAGTAAAGATTTCACACACCATGACGGAAAATCTAACAGGAAGTTCCTAAGAGGTGGCTTTCTTCTAAAGCCACTTTTAATAGTTTCGACATTTCTCAGTTTTTCTTATACTTCTTCCCTTATCACTCCGAGTTCAACCCTTTACCAAGTACCAGAGCTGGCAGAGAAGTAGTAAGCTTCTAGGACAGTGTTTCTCAAAGTGTGGTTCCTTGGCTACCCCTGAGAGAACATCTTGGGAAACTTGTTAAAAAGAAAATTCCTGAACACTGCCCAGATCTGTTTGACAGACTCTTTGAAATTCGATGACTGGGGATCTGCTTTTTAGTAAGTCTCTTAAGTGATTCTTTATTTTTCTATTTTTTAAAATTTAATCTTTATTATATATTTTTCCATGACCAGTTAGTCCCCTTATACCACCCCCCAAGGTGATTATTATGCAGCAAGCCAGCAGTTGTCTGAAGACTGCTGTTTCAGAACCACTATCTGAGCTCATGTCTAGTCCAGTGAGGTTTAAGCATGACTATTCACCCACATCCTGTTTTTAATCAGTGGCTCTGTGTGTAGTTTTGAAACTAAAATAAAAGTGTCACACACTGTGGTGAGGAAATGACAACTGTGTCTGCAAGGACAGCAAGTAAGGATCAGACCCATACTCATTATCATCTTCAATGTTTTACCATTTTTTAGTTAAAAAATACTTAAAATTTACTTAGTTATTGATGGTCAAGAATGGTATATAGACTTACTATAATGAAGACATTGCATGATTATAAATAGCATTGTTTAGTCAATTATTTTCTTTCTCATGTTATGTATTATTTAGCTGAAGTAATGATGAGATTTGAAAATATATTGACCTATTAACTTAGTTTTGTGCATTAAAAGGTCAAGGCAATTACAGAATTTCACCCTCCAAAAAGTGCAAATGCTATCCCTTTTTTCACTTTCTCTTTGGCATTGCCAGTTCATTAGTGTTTGCAGATTCAGAAAGGGAACAAGTGTGGTAATAATGCAAGATACTCTCTTCAAATGACCATTGGGAAAGAAAGTGGGTACCATCCAATCTTCTCTGCTCTTTAATTGGAGCATGAACAGTTTCATCAGCAATAAATTTGCAATCCAACTGGGATGTTCTCGGGCCATAATCTGCAAATTGACACTGTTGTAAAGAAAAGGAAATATTTCTTGAAATCAAAGTGAATTGCTTAGATTAATAATTGTGTAATTTCATTTACTATGTCTAATTTAATGTCATAAGTGAAGTTCTTTGCACTTTTTTCCAAAAGGGTTTATGAAAAATAATGAACATTTTTCTAAATCTTGTCTGAGTTAGATGGCTTTTATATAGGCCCTTTAAATATTTGAATATCCTTTCTTAACCCTCATTTCAGGATATATATATATATATATATATATATTATACTGTATATTATATATATATATTATCCTCAAGTATATATATCTTTTGTTTAATTACAGTTGTTCCCGTTTTTCCCCAGTTGCTCTCCCCTGCCCTGCACACACCCCTGCTCCCACAGTCAGTCCTGACCCTGTAGACCATGTCCATGATCCTTTATACATGTTCCTTGACTGGACCCTTCCCTTATTTCCCCCATTCTCCCCCTTCCCCTGCCCTTCTGGTTACTGTCAGTTTGTTCTTTACTTCCATGTCTGTGGATCTATCTTTCTCCTTTGTTTTGCTGATTAGGTTCTACTTATAGGTGAGATCATATGGTGTTTGTCTTTCACTGCCTGGCTTATTTCACTTAGCATAATGTTCTCCGGTTCTATTTGTGCTGTAATGAAGGGGTAGTATTCCACTGTGTAAATGTACCACAGTTTTTTGATCCACTCACTTACTGATGGGCACTTAGGCTGTTTCTAACACTTGGCTATTGTAAATAACGCTGCTATGAACATTGGGTTGCATGGGTTTTTTTGAACTGGTGATTCAGCATTCTTAGGGTATAATCCCAGCACTGGAATCACTGGGTCAAAATGCCTTTCCATTTTTAGTTTTTTGAGAAAATTCCATACTGTTTTCCACAGTGACCGCACCAGTCTGCATTCCTACCAACAGTGCACTGGGGTTCCCTTTTCTCCACAACCTCAACAGCATTTGTTTGTTGATTTGTCAATGATGGCCATTCTGACCCATGTGAAGTGGTATCACTTTGTGGTTTTAATTTGCATCTTTCTGATGGCTAGTGATGTTGAGCATCCTTTCATATGTCTCTGGGCCCTCTGTATGTCCTCCTTGGAGAAGTATCTGCTCAGGTTCTTTGCCCATTTTTTAAATTGGATTGTTTTTCTTCTTGGTGTGGAGTCATGTGAGTTCTTTATATATTTTTGAGATCAAACCCTTATCTTGGGTATCATTGGCAAATATGTCTGCCCATATTGTCCATTCCCTTTTCATTTTGTTGATGTTTTCTTTAGCCATGCAGAAGCTTTTAAATTGATGTAGTCCCATTTGTTTATTCTTTCCTTTATATCCCTTGCCCTAGGGGACATATCGATGAAAGTATTGCTGCATGGGATATCTGAAATTTTCCTGCCTATGTTGTCCTCTAGAATTTTATAATTAAATCTCCTATTCATCTTGAGTTTATTTTTGTGTATGGTGTAAGTTGGTGGTCTAGTTTCAGTTTTTTTCCATGTACCTGTCCAGATCTCCCAGCACCACTTATTAAAGAGGCTATTTTTACTCCATTGTATGCAATTGCCCCTTTGTCAAATACTAATTGACCATAGAAACATGGGTTTATTTCTGGGCTTTCTATTCTGTTCCATTGATCTGTGTGTCTGTTCTTGTGCCAGTATCAGACTGTTTTGATTACAGTGACCCTGTAATACAGTTTGATATCAGGTATTGTGATCTCTCCTATTTTGTTCCTCTTTCTCAAAATTGCTGAAGCTACATGGGGTCATTTATAGTTCCATATAAGTTTTTGAAATATTTGTTCTATGTCTGTGAAATATATCATTGGTATTTTGATAAGGATTGCATTGAATCTATAAATTGTTTTGGGTAGTATGAACATTTTAATGATGTTAATTTTTCCAATCTGTGAATATGATGTATGCTTCCATTTATTTGTATCTTCCTTAACTTCCTTCTTCAGTGTAGTTTTCTGAGTATAGGTCTTTTACTTGCTTGGTTACATTTATTCCTAGGTACTTTATTTTTCTTGTTGCTATAGTAAAAGGGTTTTATTCCTTATTTCTGTTCCTGATAGCTTGTTGGTGTACAAAAATACCTTTGATTTCTGAATATTGACATTGTATCCCACTGTTTTGCCAAATTCATTTTTAGGTCAAGTAGTTTTTGATAGAGTCTATAGGATTTTCTATGTTCACTATCATGTCATCTGCAACAATAACAGTTTTACTCCCTCCTTTCCAGTTTGGATGCCTTTTATTTCTTTTTCTTGTCTGATCTCTGTGGCTAGAACTTCCAATACTATGTTGAATAGAAATGGTGAGAGCAAACACCCTTGTCTTGTTCCTATTCTTAGGAGGAAAGCTTTTAGTTTTGCCTGTTGAGTATTATGTTGGCTATAGGTTTCTTCTATATGGCCTTTATTATGTTGAGGTATGCTTGCTCTACTCCCACTTTGCTGAGTGTTTTCATGATAAATGGTGTTGTACTTTATACAATGCTTTTTCAGTATCTATTTATATGGTCGTGTGTTTTTTGTGTTTCATTTTGTTTATGTAATATATTAGGTTTAGTGATTTCTGAATATTGTACCATCCTTGCATCCCTAGGATGAATCTCACTTGATTATGGTGTGTGATCTTTTTAATATATTGCTGGATATGGTTTGCCAATATTTTATTAAGGATTTTAACATCTTTGTTCATCAGCAGTATTGGCCTGTATTTTCTTTCTTTGTTGTGTCTTTATTTGGTTTTGGAATTAGGATGATGCTGGCCTCAGAAAAAGAGTTTGGGAGTCTTCCTTCTTCTTGGAATTTTTGGAATAGTTTGAGAAGGATAGGAGTTAGCTCTTCCTTAAATGTTTGGTAAAATTCTCCTGTGAACCTGTCTGGCCCAGAGTTTTTATGTGCTGGTAGTTTTTAGACTACTGCTTCAATTTCACTAGCCGTTATTGGCCTGTTCAGGCTTTCTGCTTTTTCTTGATTCAGTTTTAGAGTATTATATGTTTCTAGAAATTTTTCCATTTCTCCAAGGCTTTTAAATTTCTTGGCATACAGTTGTTCGTAGTACTTTCTTACAATCCTTTGTACAGTATTTTGCCATGCATAATGTGTGCTTTTTTGTCCAAAATTTTTAGGGAGAAAATTAGTATACATGGGTAATACTAATTCTATATCTGTACAAATGTTTTTAATTTTTTTATTTATGCTTATGCATTAAAAGTATAATTCTAGAAAGCAATATCTGTAAACAAACTAATATCCTGGAATATGTAATTGGTTTTGTTTCTAAATATAAATGAATAAATAATTGAATTAAAAAATTAAATGAAAGTTTTTTTTCTGAAAGTTTGGGCCAAAAACATGGGTGTTCTTTACACATGACAAAATATAATATTTCTGTGGTATGGGTTATAATTTCTTCTCTTTCATTTCTGATTTTATTTATTTGAGTCCTCTTTTTTTTTCTTGATGGGTCTGGTTAAAGGCTTGTTGATCTTGTTTATCTTTTGAAAGAACCAACTCTTGTATTCATTGATCTTTGAATTGTTCTTTTAGTCTCTATGTCATTTACTTCTGCTCTGATCTTGAGTGTGTCCTTCCTTCTACTCCATGTGGGTTGTGTTTGCTGTTATTCCTCCAGTCTTGAAGTTGTAGGATTAGGTTGTTTATTTGAAATGTTTCTATCTTTTTTAGGTAGGCCTGTGTTGCTATGAACTTCCCTTTCAGGACTGCCTTCACTATGTCCCACAGATTTTGGGCTGCTGTTTGTTCATTTTCATTTGTTTCCAAAAACTTTTTGATTTCTTTCTTGATCTTGTTGTTGAATCATTCATTGTTTAATAACATGTTATTCAGTTTCCATGAATTTGACTGTTTTTGAGTTTTTTCCTTTAGGTTGGTTTCTAGTTTCAAGACATTGTGATCTGAGAAAATGCTTGATATGATTTCCATTTTCTTGAATTTGTTGGGGCTTGTTTCGTGTCCTATCATGTGGTCTATTTTTTAAAATGTTTCGTGTGCAGTTGAAAAAAATTGTATTTTGCTTCTTTGGGATGAAGGGTTCTTTAGATATCAGTTAAGTCCATTTGATCTAGAGTGTTGTTCAGTGCCACAATATCCTTGTTGATATTTTGTTCAGAAGACCTATTCATTGTTGAAAGTGGGATGTTAAAATCCCCTAGTGTAAGTGTGTTGCTGTCTACATCTTTCTTGAAGTCTTCCAAGATTTTCTTTATATATTTGGGTGCTCCTATTTTGGGTGCACATATGTTTACAATGTTTATGTCTCCTTGATGGATTCTTCCCTTGAGTATTATGGGAATGTCTTGAGTAAATGTCCTTTTGTGTCTCTTTTCATGGCCTTTGTTTTTGAAATCTATTTTGTCAGATATAAGCATTGCTACCCTGGCTTTTTTTTCTGTCCATTTGCTTGGAATATTTTTTTCCATCCTTTCACTTTCAGCCAGTATAGGTCTTTTGTTTTGAGGTGGGTCTATTATGGGCAACATATATGTAAAGCATGTTTTCTTATCCATTCATCTACACTATGTCTTTGAATGGAGCATGTAAGGTACTTAAATGATAAGATACTTAATTGATAAGGTACTTATTCATTGCCATTTTTTTCCTTTGTACTTCTGTTTTTCTCTCTCACTTTTTTTCTTCATCTTCTTAAAGTAGTCCCTTTTGCATGTCTTACAATGCTGGTTTGGTGGAGGTGTGTTCTTTGAGCCTTCTTTTGTCTAGGAAGATCCTTATTTGGCCTTCCATTTAAATGGGTAGAGTAGTCAGTTTCAGGTCTTTGATTTAATTACTTGGAGTATTTCTTGCCATTCCCTCTGGCTTGTACTGTTTCTGTTGAGAAATTAGCTACTAGCCTTATCATAGCTCTCTTATATGTTACTTTCTGTTTCTCTTTCGCTGTCTTTAAGATTCTCTCTTTGTCTTGGAATTTTGCTGTTTTAATCAGGATATGTCTTGGAGTGGGCCTCTTTTGCTTCCCTCTGTGCTTCCCAGACTTGCATGACTTTTTCTCTCACCAAGTTAGGGAAATTTTCTGTCATTAGTTTTTCAAACAGGTTTCCTATCACTTGCTCTTCTTCTCCTTTTGGTACCCCTATTATACAGATATTATTATGTTTCATGTTGTCATGCAGCTCCCTTAACCCCTCTTCATTCTTTTTGAGT